>PVJL010007985.1:0-61368 GCA_004026885.1 Lyroderma lyra
ATGGAGGAGGTGACGAACCATTGACGAGTGAGCTTTCCGATACAGGGGGCGGTACACTGCCGACAGGCGTACATATTCACCAATAAAATCTCGACACCCTCATGACTCCGCCTTTTGACTTATAAACATCTAATCAGGTGAGTGACGAAGGCGGGTCAAAGTAAAACTTTAACCAGTACTGCGAAAATTCGGGACTTGAATGGCAGGCAAGGTGGAGTTGAAGGAAGCCTTAGGAAGGCCGCTACTGACCTTCGCCCCTCCCCCTGGATTTTGCAGGGACAGCGCCCCTCCCTCTATGACCAATTTGCGGGCGTAAAGGAAAATACCTCTCATAAAGATCCGGAGCTTGGGAATTTCAGTAGCCCTCACGTCGATTTTTAGTGGGGTCGCAGAGAACAGATTTTGGGGTGGCCAGCGGACGGTCTGAGATGTTTTTTGGTGGGGTGAGACAATGGTAACTGCACAAAGTGCTACCTTGGGGAGGCTTTAGCCCCTTCATAATTTTTCATACATACAATTGATAATATTATGATAAAAGTGAACAAAGTATCTTTAGAATACTTTGCTGTTTGTGATATGCAACAAAAAGGAAAAATGACGAGCTTACTGGGAAATGTAGTGTCAAGGCGAGTTGGAGCCCACTTCCAACTGTGTTGTTGCTCCCAAGGCCTTGCTAACACTGAAATTCTGGAGCTGCCGCCTTTAGTGTATACGTATGTGTATGTGTGTATGCTGAGGGGAGAGGGAGATGCAGGTTTGTGGGAAAATGAGTAGGAAATACAAAGGCTTTAGTTTCTCCAGCTGTAAAATGGGGCAACAGTTCCCACTTTGCCCACCCTTGGCACTATCCCAATTGCATCATAGAAGACAAAAAAGATCGGGTGGGAATCCCTGCACAGAGAGATTACGAAAAGTGGGTGTCTGTAACCAATTATATGTACACATTCATATTCTCTCACGTCATTCTTTCAGTAAATAAATACACAAAAGTGAAGGAGGAAAGATGAACTATAAAACTAGGAACTTTTTTTTTAATGAATTACAAACTAAATTACAAATAATGTTAATAGCAAGAACACTCAAGGTCAAGAAGTGGGAGAAGAAAGACAATCATAAAAAGAAAAAAAAAATACTTTTTTTTTAAAAATTGCATTACAAAACCCCAAGGTGCACATGGCAACAAATCCACCCACTCCCACTTAGAAACTACTATAACCTGAAATATAAATATAATTGTTCATCCTTCTTTTAAAGAAATATTTTTTCCCCAATGCTTCCACTGAGTCACAGCCCTAAAAAGTGTCAGCATTCTCAAAATGATCTCTAAACTCTAACTTCCACTCTTAATGGGGTGAGTTTCAAAGGAAGATGGGACCTGGCACCTCAAGAACTAAGAATCTTAAAAGGAAGAGAAAAATTCAAACATATTTCACTTGCCTCATAAGGCCATGGTGAAGCACCATCCCTGTCCCAGAGCCTCCCAGACACTCATTGCCCATAGGAGGGTCGGACAAGGGCACAGGGGGCATTCATTTCTACTGCAGCCCCACCAGGACTGCAGAGACTGGGAGTCTTGAGTCTTCCAGACTTTTGATGAGATGAAACACTGAAACTAGGGTACAAACTGGTTGGATCTCTTTTTTAAACTAATTCTTTAAAATAGGCCCTTCCCTATGTTTTTATTTTACTTGGTTTTCAAAAGTTTCAACTTTCGCCCCTGCTATCAGTTGGCCTAACAAATACAGTGGCTGCCGAAGGCTTGGGATCTCTGTCATCCCAAACATAATAATAATTGCCAGGCTTTCAGATTGAGATGGCAAATCTTATGTGGGGGGAGGGGAAAGAGTCAGTCTTCTTTATTTTTAATTTTTTTTTATACCAGCTCTCCTCAGCAATGACTAAGAGGAGGGGTGGTAGAGGCTGACTTAAGTGCATGTAATATTTAAGCTTCTTTCATTTTCACCCACTTCCCCGCTTCATCCCCTAGGATCCCCCAGTGTTGGCTGGTTAAGAGGGGAAAGTGAGCGTTAAGGCAGCCAGACAAGACAGGGCAGAAAGCCCAGGGTCAAACCAGATCACACCCCCACTAGAGAGGAGAGGGTGAGACAGGGGGCTTAGGGAAGAACATCAGAGTCGAAGGTGGGGTACTGGCTTGGTCACATCCTGGAAGAAAGGGTGAGTCAGAGCTGCCTTTGCTGAAATCCGCTTGTTGGGGTCATAGTGCAGCATTTGCTGGAGGGAGAGATGTATACTGACTTCAGTGAAGTGATATTAGACTAAATGGGCAGCAAGTATTCAAAGAAATCGGGAAATCAGAATTCATTTTACCCAAGGCAGTGTTCTCATTTCCCTCTTCCCTACCTAACTGTTTAGTTGGTGTGCCAACAGGAAGACAGAAGCCAAAGGCTAGGGAAACACTGAGACCCAGAGTCCAGGTCTCATCCTTCCTTCATTTAGGAGAAACCCTGCCCTAGGGTAGTGAATGAGAGGAAATGGGAGCCCACCCAGCCACTCTCACCGATAATAAGCTCCGTCCATCTTCATCCAAGGGAGGCACCACTTTGCTAAAGTCTTGCCGGGCCCACTTGGGAAAACTTGGCTTATAATCAGGCATAGAAGTAACTCCTGGCCAAACCACCTCATCTGGGGTCCCCAGAGTCCGAAAGATCCGGAAGAGTTGGTCGATCTCAGAATCTCCAGGGAACAGGGCCCGGCGGGTCACCTGAAAATGAGGAAAGAGGAAAGGCCAACACCAGCATTGACGTCAGTCAAAATTGTCCCCTGTATAATGGAGGTTCCCACAGGCAGTGGTAGGTCAGCAGGGCCCCATGACTCCCTCCCCAGGGCCTTTCATGGGGTCAGTCACACAGAGCTTGAGACAATGAAGTCCCTTCATCTGTCTCCTCGCCCCCTCCTTCCTTCCCCCAACCATGGCTTTGCAGATCCCCAAGGCTGGGTGGGGCTGGGAGGGGGTAAATGTCTGAGGTGCCACTGACACGTAGCAAAGGGATCCCAAGCCACTCACGGGGTGTGGGGTAGACACTGCGGTCATCCCCCCTCCTTGTGATGCAGCCACTTCTAGATAGGAGCACAGCGGGCAGAGACTGTGTCTTCCATTTCTTCTGTGTTCCCCACAGCACTTAGCATGGTGCTGGGTACACACTAGGTGCTTAACAAATATTTTTTGATGAATTGAGAGAGGAATATGGGCAATTGTAAGGTAATGCACTGGGGGACAAATGTCATTTTATTTATATATGTATGTGTGTGTTATATATATATATACATAAAGGCTAATGGTCTCTAAGCCCCCAGTTACAACCCAGATAAAGGACCATAAAATATTGTTGATTTGATTTGAAAACTCAGCCCACTCCACTGTTGTATTAAAGGGGACAAGAGTTCCCATATAACACCGGGCTCAGGGATCCTTCAGTCTGAAAAGCCAGATGTTGAGGTGGGACCTGATCTTAAATCTGCAGTTTAAATAAATGGTGTGGATAAGGTGAACCCAGGTGGCTTCACCACATTCCTGACACCCCACAATAAGGTCTCCAGGCCAAATGAAGGGAGCACTAAATGAAACTCATTCTCATAAATATGGAGAGTAAAGCTAAAGCAGCTGCAGAAATGATTTAGCTCAATTCAGAGATAAGAGACGTATACTGGATGCTAAGGCTGTTTGCGAATATCCTAACACCGTGATTGACCTCAGGAACAACAGTCCTATCCTTTCCCCATCACCCACCTTGGTGCTACTCTAGAAAAAGAACCCCATGCTAATAGAAGGCCAAGGGTTGGGGCCAAGAAACAGTTCTGTTGTTCTTGAATGTGGGGAGGAGTGGGCTGGGTGGAACTCGGGCATGCCTCCATACCATCTCAGCAAAGATGCAGCCCAGACTCCAGATGTCCACAGCTGTGGAATAGTATTTGCAGCCCAGAAGGATTTCAGGTGCTCGGTACCACAGGGTTACCACCTGGGGACAAAAATAGGAAGGGGAGGGTTGGTATATGGAGTGTGGAGATTCCCACATCTCAGCTCCCCAGTATTAGTCTGCTCTCAGCCTCTTAGCAAGCAGCTTCTTTACTTCCATCCTTCCCTTCCCTCTGATTTCCCCTAAGTAAAATGATTATATACAACTTCTTAGCCCAGGAGGAGCCTAGCCCATGGCTCTGGGGACCATATTTTCTGAACCCCCAATTTGTGACCTTCCTGGAAAACTTGAGACAAGTGGTCATAATTTTAATGATGTGCCATCCAGCTCTCCTGGCTTGGTTTCTATCAAAGCCTAGTTATCCCTGCAGTATAAACTCTGTGCATACTCTAAGACCTCTTGAGGTGTCAGAAATAACTTTCCTTCTAGTGAAAGAGAAATCACTGTCCAAATATTTTTAGTAACTTTGTGAATGTCCTTGTTAACACCTCCCAAGAAGAGCAGAGAAGACATGAGGAGAGGAACTGACCTCGTGGGTGTAAGTACGAACAGGAACGCCAAAGGCTCTGGCTAGTCCAAAGTCTGCTAGCTTAATGGCCCCCTCTGTGTTGATAAGCAGATTCTGAGGTTTGAGGTCTCGGTGCAGGACGCGATGAGAATGGCAGAAAGCTAGGCCTTGGAGCAGCTGGAACAGATAGCTCTGACAATGGAGAGAGAGAGAACTGTGGTTTTGTTTTTGTTTTTTTTTTAAATCATACGGAGCAGATTCAGGTCTGTGCCTCCAAAGCTCTACTAAAGCCTTTACTATGTTAGATTACAAATACATGTTTACAAGTTTTTTCTATTGGACTGTCAGACCAGTGAGGATAAGGACCAGGTCTTACTCAATTTTGCTTCTCTTTTCCATATTATGTGCTTAGCACATTGAAGGTGTTCAATAAATGTGCATTCAATAAACATTTGTTGATAAATGGAAAGTAGTTCAGGGAGTAAAGAACCCAGTCATAAAACAGACAACAGAGACTCACTGGCTATTCTCCTACCAAACAGATGGTAGAGTTTTTTGGAGGAATGTACCAAGTGCCCTCAAGTCTTATTTATCTGAGTTTCATCTGACCTTCTACCTGAGCTGCTAAGTTGACTCACTAGTGTTTCAACTTCTGTGATTCTTATACAGCCCTAGGGTTAGTAAGCATTATGTGTAGTGAAAGAGCCACAAAAGAAAGGTGTGTATGTTGTGTGGGGGTGTTTGTGTGTAGGGGCTGGGAAGGAAACCAAGATCACAAATCACCATTCAGTTTGAATTGCCTGCCTTCAGTCCCCACAAAACATGCTTGTGTTTGGTAGGAGTTGATGAGAAGGATTACCTTGATGAGAGGAAGAGGAATACCAGTAAGAGCAGAGGCGTCCATGAATTTCTTGAGATCCTGGTGCAGAAACTCAAAAACCAGGTAGAGTTTGTTTTCTGTGTGGATGACATCTAGCAGCCTAGGGAAGGGAGGTCCAGGAATGGAGGTGAGGGAGAGAAATGCCTATACAACACAGACAGAAGGTATTGTCCTTTATTGTCAAGCACCTCCCAGGTATATACTTACTTGACAATATTAGGGTGGTTAAGCTCCTTAAGCAGAGAGATCTCTCGTATGGCAGTACTGGGTACACCCTCTGTCTCACTTGGAGAGTTTGGAAAAGCAGAGATGGGAATGTAGTTACAAATATTCCTTTTTCCCCAGCCCAGTCATTCTTTTCCCCCCAGGCAGACACCAACCCAGCATTCCTTAGAAAAGTGAGAGGAGAAAAAGGGTGCTGTGGGCAGTGAGTGGCTCTGGAGCATATTAAGGTCATTAATTTATTTTTTTTCCCAAGGGTAGGTAAGTAAAGCGTCCTGGTGAAGGGGAAGATGAGAGAAGTTAACAGGAAAAATAAAAGAGAGAGCGCGAAGCAGCACCCAGCCACCGGCCAGTGAGTTTCAACTGCCATTCTTTTGAAAGGGAGAGAATTCTAAAATGAGGGTGGGGCTGAGGCAGTGAGGAGGGCTCTTTATTTAGAAAGGTGGTCTTCACCGGTTCCCACAAAACCCAACTCCACGGGGAGTCCTGGACCCTATCTCAGAAGCCTCCTTCCTCTTCCTGACTGCACATTTGGGGGTATCACCTGGCTTTGGGGAGCAAGTTTCCCACGGATTCGACACTCCCCTATAATCTCCAGAGGGAAACCCTCTACAGTCCTCCAACCCACCTCTCCACTTCAAAAGAAGTCCCTCCCTGCTACCTTCCGGTCCCTGGACGGCTACCCGCCTGTTGGAGTGGGGGTGGGGGGACACTCAAGGAGCTCCCGAAGTAGGAGTCCCGGTACAGAGGCCACTCACGTGTCCAGGCGGATTTTTTTAAGCGCCACTACTTCTCCGGTCAGCTTGTTTTTGGCTTTGTACACAACTCCGTACGTGCCCTCTCCGATCTTTTCCACTTTTTGGAAGTTCTCCATGAAGCGCTACTGAGTCGGGTCAGCCCGGCCCTGGAGCGGGGGCCTGGGAACCCTGCAGGAAGCGGGCCCCGGTTCTCGGGGGCAGAGGAGGGGGAAACAGGGCCCAGCACCTCGGCCCCAGCTCCGGATGGAACGCAGTGTAGCTCTTGATCTTGTCAATTTGTCCAACTTGAAACAATGTTGCCGCCTCCCCCCCAGTTCCCTACCACCACCAGAGGCCCCGCCTCTCCTTCCCGCGTTTCCTTGGCTCCGCCCCCAGCACTTCCTATAGGCTAACGTCAGGTAGGGCGGGGCCAACCCGCGTGCCTCGCTGCAAATGAACCCACCCCTCACAAGTTCGGTTCTATGGGACATTAAGACAAGTTTTTACTTCCTTGGGGAGGCTGAACACCTCTTTTTAAGTACCGGAGTTGGGCTCGAGTTTCCTACCCGTGTCCCTAGTCTGTAGGGATTTCCTGATCTCGCCGTTTTTACAACCCTTAGGGAAAATGTCTATCGATCTAAGATTAAATTCCACCTGGCCCAGGTGGCCTCCTATGAAAAGCAGGAAGCTGGGAATCTCATTGTAAGGGTTTCCTGGGCCTCGCTGGAGTCGTTGTCTCAGCCTCTCAGCCTACCCTGATACTGTCTCTGTTTCTGGATGCAAGGTCTCTGCTTCCGTCCTTTTGAAAGTTCCTGGTTTGACTGAAACAACAGATTGATTCACGCTCCCATGATGAATTGTGTGTGTCGGGTACGTGTTATGTAGTTGCCCTTCAGTGCTTTCTCAGTCAAAATGAGAATGACTAAGTGAAACCAGAAACTATCATTGAGTAGTAGCGGGATGTCCAGGTACTAGGATCCCTTGTTAATTCTGCCTTTCTCCGGTCCTCCTGCCCCGCCCAGGTCTCCCCTGGAGGGAGTGGAGGAAGGGCTATGCAAATGAGCACCTCTTTCTTATATAGGGGCTTGTCCTAGCCAACCCCCACCCAGCGCCTTTGGTTGCTGGAAGAAGAAAGGATGGATTTGGTGCTGAGAAAATGCTTTTTCCATGTGGCTGTGATGGGTGCTCTTCTGGCTGTGGGGGCCACAGAAGGTGAGTGCGGGGTGTGTGCATATGAATAAATGTGAATTTGGGGTTGCACACCTGCTCTGGTTTTCCCCCTCCTAATGGGAGATACCAGCAAAACTTCTGGCTTCTCACACCCATATAATTTAGTGAGACATGGGCACCTGAACTCCCACATGGAGATTTGGGCTTGAGCTTGAAAATACTTCCACCTGCTTGCAAGGGCAAGAAGATAGTGGGTCTTCATGGCCCTTAATTCTGAGTTCCCTCCTGGGCAGTGAGCTGGAGCAGGGGCTCCAAGAGAGTGAAGTGAGTGGGAGACTCTTTTAAGGCGATATCTCGGGTATTTGGGGTAGGGTATTTCAAGTGAGGAGTAAGAGAATGTGGAATTGCATAAGAAGGGTAAGAAGGCTCCACATCCCTTCTTTGGGATGGGCATGGCTGAACACAGCCCAGGCTTTTGTCCTGGGGCTGGAAGAGACAGGCAAAGGGGTCTCAGCTGAGCATCACATGAAAGGGCTCTGGGGGATTGGGCCCTCGTGACAGGAGCAACGGGTGGGGGTGAGGGGTGGTGAGAGGGTCTGGAATGTCCCATGCTGCTCTGAGGAGGGAGGGTTGGGAAAAGAATGGGGCATCTTATGATTCTCTTGTTCTAGTTGTAAAATGATGCTCAATGAAATGATTCCAGATTCTCCCCCAGCAGAATCAAATTAGTTTTCCAGCACAAATTAGAAACGGAGCAAAGATAGTTTGTGCTGAAATATATACATCATATGTCAGCTCTCTCACTCTAGATCCCTGGTCTCACAGACTTTGAGAATATTCTCCTTAATCTGACTCCTTCATTCATGCTGCTGTTTCAAGTCTTTCTTTTGCTATTATGTTCCTTAATGTATTCTGGAAATATTCTGTTTATATTTGTCTACCTGAGCCTCTTAAAAAACGGTGCTTAGGAGTTCCCTGGTGGTGTAGTGGCTTGGGGCTTCGGTGCTGGTGCTGTCAGCGCTGCGGCCTGGGTTCGATTTCCAGCCAGGGAACTACCCACATACAAAAAATAATAATAAAAAAACAACAACAACAAAAACAGTGCTTACTTTTTGGATCCTGATTTTTAAAATTATAAGAAGAAGCCACTTTTTAGACATTTATGAAATTTTATGTGGGCTGGGTTTGATAATTTTGTCTAGTGTGAAATGACAATGCTTATTCAATAAAATACTTTCTTTTTTAACAGATACAAACTGAATTTGTAGTGTTACAATAACAAGATGTCTGGGATTTGCTTTTAAATAAATATGTTAGGCAAAAAACAAACAAAAATAACAAAGGATAGATAAAGCAAATATGGCAAAATGTTGATAGTTGTTGGATCTGGGTGAGGCATATGGAGATCCCTCATATCCCTTTTTCTCAGACCACTCTCTATCAGTTGCCATAATTTTGTTTACTAAGTCCCCAACCACAACCTCTGTTTGCTTCTGATCCATCAGCCTCACTGCTTGTCATAGTGATCCTTTTAAAAACAAATCTGATTATATTAAAAAAGATTCTGAAACGTAAATTTAATATATATATATTATATATATATATATATATATATATATATATATATATAATATCTTTTTTTTTTTTTTTTAAACTATTTATTTTTTTTTGCTTTTTGGTATGTGGGTAGCTCCCTGGCTGGGAATCGAACCCAGGCCGCAGCGCTGACAGCGCCAACGCCCAAGCCTTAAGCCACTGCACCATCAGGGAACTCCCTATAATATCTTAATAAAACAAACAAAATCTTCTGAGATGGCCTTGCCTACAGGATAAAGGCCAAACTCCTTCACCTGGCACTCAAAGCCCCAAACCATCTTCTTGGCTTCATCTCTCACAGTGTGCATCAACCACATTGGTAGTAGTTCCCTATTCATGCCATGTGCTTCCATTGTCTCCAATGCACGCATCTGCTCATGCAGGGCCTTCTGCCTGGAGTGCTTTATCCCATAGGCCAGCTCCTCATTGAAGTCAGAGTGAAACAAATCTGTTTAGTTTGTTATTTTGTTACACTTCATATGTGTCTGCTATGGCTTACATTAAATAGTGCCTTGAATTATAATAATTTATGTATATGTCTATTTCCTATACTTTACCTTGAATCTCATCAAGGCCATGTATTATTCACTTCTTAAGTCCTTTGTACCCAGCACAGTGCCTGTTACATGCTGGGTATTCAGTACACTAAAAAGCACTTTGAATGTGAGAATGAGTGGTGCAACATGGGACAGTATTATCTCCTAAGAAGGGACTGAGTGAGGATGCTAGGGCCCTCATGGTACCTTTGTTTTAGGACCCAAAGACTGGGACTGGCCTGGTGTCTCAAGGCAGCTCAAAACTAAAGCCTGGAACAAGGAGCTGTATCCAGAGTGGACAGAAATACAGGGCCCTGACTGCTGGAGAGGTGGGAAGTTGGCAATTTCTGGGGAGTGCGTGGTGGGAATGGGGTGGGGAGAGGAGCAAGAACTGGATTTGGGAAGAGAGGAAGGGGAAAGGTAAATGGGGAGGAGAAGCCAAGGAGTCCCAGCTAATGCAGCTGCCCTTCCCAGGTGGCCAGGTGGCCCTGAAGGTCAGTAATGATGGGCCGACGCTGGTTGGGGCAAATGCCTCCTTCTCTATTTCCCTGCACTTCCCTGAAAGCCAAAAGGTGCTGCCAGATGGGCAGGTCATCTGGGCCAATGACACAATCATCAATGGTGAGTATCTTGCTACTCCAGGTCCTCATTCCTAGGGCTCGGATTCTCCAGTATCCCCAATGACTTCAGGGAATGCTTCTTTACCTCTCTATTTAAAAATAAATAAATATATAAATACACACACACACACACACACACACACACACACACATATGTATATAAAATACTCAATTTAGAAAAATTAAAAAACACAAATAAATAAAAAGGAAAAAATTATAGTCCCCAAAACTGGGGAACAGGAGACCCAGTGGACAAGCAGTTGGATGGACTTGGATTTAAACTTGTTACTAGTATGTGACCCTGGGCAAATTACTTAATTGTTTTGTGCTTCCATTCCCTTGTGCACAGAATAGGATGATATCTATCTGGAAAGGATTAAAATGTGATAATATATAAAGAATTTAGCATGATGCTTGCCCTAGCCTATAGTCAAGTCTCAATAAATGCTAGTGGGTGCTGTTATTTTTGTTTTTATTCCACTAGCTAAAGCAAATATAAACATTTTTATATATGGTCTTCCAATCTCTTTTTTATGTCAGTATACAAGGGCTGTCCAGAAAAAAATCCAGTCATAAATGCCTCTATTTTTCTTATTACATAGCTGGATACTTTCCAGACAGCCCTTGTATACATATGAACCTTTAATTGTAGTTTCCATTCTTCCCACTGCCACCCCAAATGGATTATACCAAGGGGAATGTACTTTGTAGCTAGGGAGTATTCCCAGTGCACCTCCCTGGGAGCCATGTTAGGGGATTTAGTATACAGAAAACAATGCCAGTGTTTGAGGGTGACTCTATCTACCTTTCAGGGAGCCAGCTGTGGGGAGGACAACCAGTATATCCACAGGAACCTGATGATGTCTGTATCTTCCCTGATGGGGAGGCCTGCCCATCTGGCCCTTGGTCTCATAGGAGAAGATTTGTTTATGTCTGGAAGACCTGGGGTGAGGGACTCCCTGCTCTGGCCTGTCATCCACACTTGGATTCACCTCTCCCTACCTGATTCCCTTTCCTTTTGGTCCCACCCTTTAAGCTCTGTGAAGTTCCCTAATCATTTTTCCCGTGGTTCCTTCCTCTTCCATAGCACCTAACCCCTTCCAATTCTATTAGAGTTCTTTCTGGGATCCTCCCCCAATTCTAGTCCCATCCCATGGAACCATTCATTAGGACTCCTTTCATGCTCTCCCCCACCCCATATCACAACTTTCCATAACACCCTCTAAAATAATCATCCTCAATACATCTGTTGATCTTCCTTCTTTAGTGCCCTGTCTCTAATCCTGCCCCGCAGTTTCTTCAACTAGTAACCCACACCCCTCCCTGCTTTCCTTTCCAAAATCCTCAGGCCAATACTGGCAAATTCTGGGAGGCCCAGTGTCTGGGCTGAGCATTGAGACAGGCACAGCAGTTCTGGGCACGCATACCATGGAAGTAACTGTCTACCACCGTCGAGGGTCCCGGAGCTATGTTCCCCTCGCTTACTCCCGCTCAGCCTTCATCATTACTGGTAAGGATTTAGGAAGAAGCAAGTCTTAGGGTAGGAGAAAAAGGTGGGGAGGCTTGGCTGGATTTGAAAGGAAAAGGAGAAATTATGCATAACCTTAGACTGCAGCGGTTCTCAACCTGTGGGGTCATGACTCCTTTGGGGGTCGAATGACCCTTTCACAGGGGTCACCTAAGACTATCGAAAAACACATATTTATGCAGACATGGACTTAGGCAGATCAGTCACACATGTGTAGAGAGCAGCTACCAATAATTTTATGGTTGGGGGTCACCACAACATGAGGAACTGCATTAAAGGGTCACGGCATTAGGAAGGTTGAGAACCACTGCTTAGAGGGAGAGAGCGTGGGCAGAGGAATGTGGGACTTGGAGTCAGTGAAGGGATAGTCAGCTTGGGGCTGGAGGGTATGTCTGTGAAGCTGTGGCCAATACATGGTTCTCACATTTTCTGGTTCCAATCCTAGACCAGGTGCCCTTCTCCGTGAGCGTGTCCCAGATGCAGGCCTTGGATGGAGGAAACAAGCACTTCCTGAGAAATCAACCTCTGATCTTTGCCCTCCAGCTCCATGACCCCAGTGGCTATTTGTCTGGGGCTGACCTCTCCTATACCTGGGACTTTGGAGACAACACTGGGACCCTGATCTCTCGGGCACTTGTGGTCACTCACACTTACCTGCAGTCTGGCCCAGTCACTGCCCGGGTGGTACTTCAGGCTGCCATTCCTCTCACCTCTTGTGGTTCCTCCCCAGTTCCAGGCACCACAGATGGGCTAGTGCCTACAGCAGAAGTTATAGGTACTACACCTGGTCAGGTACCAACTGCAGAACCCTTTGGAACCACAGCTGTACAGGTACCAACCACAGAGGTCATGAGCACTACATCTGTGCAAATGCCACCTACAGAGGGCATAGATACTATATCTGAGCAGGTGACAATCTCAGAGGTCATAGGTACCACACTGGCAGAGATGCCAACTGCAGAGGTCATAGGTACACCTGAAGTGTCAACTGCAGAGCCCTCTGAATCAGTTGCACCAGTAACAACTACAGAGTTGGTGGAGACCACAGCAGGAGAGATACCCACCCCTGAGCCTGAGGGTCCAGATGCCAGCCCATTCATGCCTACAGAAGGTATTACAGGTAAGAGGGCCAGTGTGAATGAGGTTTGTTGAGGTGGGACATTTGTTAATAAAGATCTGAAAGACATACCTAGGACCCAGATGTTACCCAGTTCTTTGCTTAGCAATGGAGTCCCCTCAGAGCCCTCACTGGTTTTAAAGCCCTCAAGTCTCTCTTAATGACATGAAATAGATGTGGAGTTTAGGAAGTCAGGGTCTTCCCCTAGCCCCTGGGGAGAGAGCTTCTTGCTTGTCTATCCCTGAGGAGAGCTGTTCCCTGAAGGGCAGGCCAGAGAACAGACAGTAATTATTTACATAATATTTATATCTCATTTTCTGTTCAAGTGTAGTAAATGCATACAAATCTTTCCTAGATTTTGACACCATTTCTCACCCCTGGATTCCTATCCCAAAGCAGGTCAATCTGGAATTGTGCTAGGAACACTGAAAAGGGAGGAATGAGATAGTGACATTTAGATGAGTTAACGTATGTCGAGTGTCTAGCCCAGGACCTGGCACAGTGTAAAGTGTGATGAACAGCTGTGTGACTCTACCCCTGTGTGACTCTGGGGCAGTCATTTCCCCTTCAGGGCCTGTTTCCTTATTTATAAAATGAGACTTCACAGATGTTGTCTGATTCCAAACCTGGAGCCAGTAGCTCTGACTCTATCTGGGAAAATGCCTACGTGGCCTCTCTTTCCAGGTGAATCATTCGTCTCTTTCTTCAATCCCCTCTTGCCAGGCTCCCAGAGCCCCACGCTGGATAGCACAGCTGCCTTAATCCTGGTGAAACGACAAGTCCCCTTGGATTGTGTTTTGTATCGATATGGCTCCTTTTCTCTCACCCTGGACATTGTCCGTGAGTCTGGACTACAGTGGGGGTTGGTGGAGGGAGGCGTGTGCTGCTTCCGGCCGCCAGTGGAAGCATACTGAAGGAGTTACTCACCTGGACAAAAATACCCCAATCCAGGGTTTTCATTCAAAGGCACTAGAATGGATTGGGGAAAGAACCTAGGGCTTTCTATGTATTGGCCTTTGGGAAGTCCTGGTAGAGGAGTCCCAGGCTTAAAATCTTGCAACTTTGCAGAGGGTATTGAGAGTGCTGAGATCCTGCAGGCTGTGCCATCCAGTGAAGGGGATGCATTTGAGTTGACTGTGTCTTGCCAAGGCGGGTGAGTGTCCTACTGGTGGCCTTGAGAACTCCTGGGTTGATTGCTGCCCTGCTGTCTGGTGTCTCGTGTTCCTTCCCAGACCCCCTGACATGATACCTCTCCCAGCCTGCCCCAGGAAGCCTGTATGGATATCTCATCGCCAGGGTGCCAGCCCCCTGCCCAGCGGTTGTGTCAGCCTGTGACACCCAGCCCAGCCTGCCAGCTAGTTCTACACCAGGTACTGAATGGTGGCTCCGGGACCTACTGCCTCAATGTGTCTCTGGCTGATGCCAACAGCCTAGCAATGGTCAGCACCCAGCTTGTCATGCCTGGTAGGTACTTGGACAAGAGCTGAGATGAAGAAGGGGAGTAGGCAGAGGGTATCTGGTAGGGAGCAGTCACTGAAGCAATGCCTGGGATTCTACTCACAGGTCAAGAAGCAGGCCTTGGGCAGGCTCCCCTGTTCATGGGAATCTTGTTGGTATTGATGGCTATGGTGCTTGCATCTCTGATATATAGGTGAGGACCCCCCCACCATCCAGCTCACCCCCACCTTATTCCTTATTACTACCACTCCTCAAAGGGAGATGGAATCACCACTCCTTTTGAGGCAATATGGTGTCCAGAAAAGAGCTCAGATTTGGAAGTTAATCAAGCCTGGGCCACAGTCTTGCTGGTGAGACCTTGGGGGAAGTAGCTTAACCCTTTTGCTGCAAAGTTCATATATATCCGAATGAATATTTCCATCTGCTGACTGAGGCATTCGAGTTTATCCCACGAGCTCAAAAAAACTGTTATTCACTGTGAAACTGTTTCAAGGACTTTTCTGTTTACAGTATTTTTAAATATGCTTTCCTGCAGCTTGCACAATCAACAAAAAAGAGGTTTTGTATGCCATATTGTGTAACATTTTGTAATAAATATTTTATGTCATCAATGCCATTAGATTCTAATTTATCTATACTTAAATCTAATTAATGCCATTTAGTATGATTTAAGTATTTTTTGCTAAAATTCAATATAATGGTAAATTTATTACCCTATAACAAGAATTTAAAATAAAAATATCATTTATATACAGAGCAGCTCAAAATGTTACTAAATGCATAAAATAGTCAAAATTTCAACTTTTAATTTTTTGTGGCTTTTTGACACATTTTGGAAAAAAACTTGAATTAATGCAGTGAAAGAGTTAACCTTTCTGAGCCTCTGAAAAGTAGAAAAACTATAGTAATCCCTGTCCTGTGGGGCTGGTGTCAGCTTTATAGAGACAATGTGGATAAAGCATCTGATTTTGAAGCAAGAGTTTAATAAATGATGGTATTGATGACTGTTATTAGCAATATTAAGAATGGATTGGAGGAGGTTGGGTGAACTGAATTCATCTGTGAGAAGGACAGATCTTTAGGCCCAGAGTACCAAGATCCTCAAAGCAGGGAAGCTCATAGGGAGAGGGAAATGGACAGAGGTTACCACAGAAACAAGAGAGGAGGAACCTTGTCTGTGAGGAGAAGGGGAGGGAGCTAGCATGAAGGCCAAGTCAACCTGAGATATGGGTGTGTCCTCTTCTTTGGAGAAGTAGACAAGTTGTCCACTGCTAACCAGTTTCTTCCTTTTTCTCCCAATATCAGGCACAGACTTATGAAGCAGGGCTCATCTACCCTCCTTCCCCAGCTGCCACACGGTGGCACTCACTGGCTGCGTCTGCCCCGGGTCTTCCGCTCTTGCTCGATTGGTGAGAGCAGCCCCCTCCTTAGTGGGGAGCAGCAGGTCTGAGTACTCTCTTGTGATGCCATGATTACCCACGGTGGATAGCAATGCCTATCTTTTCTCCAGTCTCCCTTGGAGACTACCACTACCTGAAATAAATACTCAGAACCTGGTGCTGTTTTTTCCTTGCTTCTTGGGAGAATCTATGTCATTTAAGGAATGAAGATACGAGTATAAAGGAAGAAGGTGTACCACTTACTTAACAGATATTCCAGTTGGGGGAATAAAAGTCATTTTATTCAGATGAGGCACTTTCAATGTATATGCTTGTGGTGTGTGTGTGTGTGGGGGGGGGTGTCCACGCACATGGGAAATAGTGGAAATGGTGCAGGGTAATAAATACTGTGAGGATGAAGGAACACTCCCCTGAGCTGGCAGGAGGCTGTGGCAGCAGTAGACAGAGTCTAGGGGGTAGAGTCCAGGAAGATGGGTTCAAGGCTGGTTTTGAGGCTGAGATGTCCCCCTCAGCACAAGAAGCCAAAGAAATTGGAGGAGCGTGGGGGTGGGCCCATAAGCATGGGCATCTGGTTCCTGTGGGTGATCTTGATCTGGAAGGGAAGGAGGCATGATCAGAGGCATGATCTGGTGCCTTGGGGCTGAAGCAGCAGAAGTTTTGGGGAAGATTTGTGGGGCTCCAGATGGGGTGCTGGGGTGCCAAAGAGGCCATGATAGGTAGGTAGGCCAAGGGCTGAGAAATTAGGATATGAGAGGCATGAGGCAGAGGGGAACTTCAGGAATCAGGAGGAAGTAAAGAAGCTATGGAACAGAGATTTAGGATCTGTGGGGCTGAGGGTTTAGTTTTTGGCAGGCACAGGCAATACTCACTGTACAGGGTGTCTGCATCCAGGGTTCTCCATCAATTTGCATGGGAAGGGTTTTTGTGGTGCTGTGGGAGGCCAAGGCAGATGGAGAGTTCTTTAGCAACTGAACACCAAAACACTGTTTCCTAGGTTGGCTTTGAGACCCTCTGGTACTGAGGAAGATCTAGCATAGCCCCTCTCCACTATTCCCATGACCCTGGGGCTCCTGGCTCCAATCCTTCCCACAGAGACCCCTAGCCAGAGTTTTCCTTACTGGAAGGTGATCTCAGAGCACTTGGCCAGCCGATGTCCAGCATTCTTGAGCTTAGTATAGATCTGGCCCATCTCAATTGCACCCTCCAGCCCTACTACTTCCAGTCGCTTGTCACTTAGGTCTAGGGATAGAAAGTAGCAAGATAGGTTTTGCAGAAGAAGGGTGCTTCCAAAGAGTCACACCTTCCCCCAACTCAGCTCCCAAGGCTGCTCCTCTTACCTGGTACACTGGTTTTCAGGATGTCAGGGTCAGTGATGACTTTAGCTGCAGCGCCTAAGGCCTGGTTGATCCCATGGATGTCCCCATGGGGCCTCTTGGTATCACCCCAGAGGTTGGAGCCACCGTGTGTGCTAGGGATGTTCAGCACTGCGATGCCCTCTAGAGACAGGGTGCTCAGATCCAGTGGTTTCCCACAGATCTGAGGAGAAGAGAAAACAGATCCTTACCTCATGTCATAATCAAGGATGTGAACCTCCGCTCCACCAGGTAACAAACTGGGAAGGCCATGTTTTGGAGTTTTGCAAGGGATGGAGGGAAATAGGGACTGGTATATTTTGAGAACTTAGGAAACCAGAATTGGAGAGCTGGGAGGTCAAAGTAGAGGTTCAAGAAATTGGAGAGTTCCCTGGTGGTGTAGTGGCTTAAGGCTTCAGCGCTGGCGCTGTCAACGCTGTGGCCTGGGTTCGATTCCCAGCCAGGGAACTAACCACATACAAAAAAAAAAAAAGAAAGAAAGAAAGAAAGAAATTGGGAAATTCTTGAGGGTGCCTGTGAAGGGACAAACTAAGGTACAAAAAACTGAAAAGAATGTATGGTTAGGTCTTATCACCCACCTCAACTGTCAAAGACTCCTCCAGCTTTTTGCATGTTGAGAAGATGGATTCAGATGTGGCGAATTCAAAATACCAGAGCTTGTTCTTCATTCTGTGTCAGGCCCAATACAAGGCCCAATACGGAGGGGAGAAGTTACACAGTGCTGGCAGGGGTAGACTAAGTGACAGGGAAAGGCATCAAACTCCTGATTCCAGTCCCATGTGGAACAGGGTAGCTTTGGGTTGAGGGGTTTCCTAGAGGTGTCACTGTCCAAGTGCCCTGGTCACACTTGGCCACAACCTGGTCTCTGCCACAGTGTATGCCCACACCACCACCACTCTCCCTCACCTGCTGTTGAACTTCTCAGGATACTTCTCTCGCATGATGTGGAATCGGTGAGCAATGGAGGCATCCTGGGGAGTTCAGGGCATGGAAGGTCAGAGGCCTGCACCTCTTAACATAGAACTTCCTTTAACTCCCCCATATAGGAGCAATATGTCCCATATTCTTGTCTTACAACTCACACCACTATACCCCACCCCCGATTTCCCTGTGTCACAGCTCCCTTAACCTTCACCTTCCCAGTCTGCCCTCTTCCAGTCTCTACCTGATTAACCTCCACTTCCTCCCTCCCTCATGCCCCACTCCACTGACCACACCAATGGAGAAGTAGTTATTGATGATTTGAAAGGGGACAGGGTCACTCTTTTCTTCAGTTTGTTGGGGTATCACCTCCACAGACCACCGATCCATATGTACCACCTTACTTGTCTCTAAATCCTTGAGAATCTTCCCCAAATTCTGTCCCTCATACCCTAGGAACGGAGGAGAAGACAGGTTAGCACTGAACCCCAGGTCCCAGAGGGACCTCCTGTTAGCTCCTAGCTCCACAAATTCCCAAGGACCCTCTGCCTTGGCTTTGCATATCCTCCCAGCCGGGGGGAGAGCAGGGTGCTCAGGCATGGCTCCCATGGATCAATCTCTCATGGACTGTGCTGACCCCTTTCTCCATACTATTATAGATGAAGATTGTTTCCAATGTATCTACACATCTAAAATTATGCCAAAGTTCATCTGGAAGATTAGACAAAACAGCTAAGAAAATTAAAAATTGAGTGATGAATGAGGAAAATCTCCCCCAACACTTTCTCTCCTCATTCGATCAGATCAAACACAACATAAAGCAATAGTATCTAAATAATATAATACTGGCACAGTAAATAGAATAAAAAGTTCCACAGAATAGAGTACCCAGAAATAGACTCAAGTATACATGAAAATGTGGTATATGATGACGTTTCAAATAAGTGGGGAAGATAGATTATTCAGTAAAGGGTGTTGGGTATAGAAGTCACTCCTTAATCCAAAATAAATTTAAAATGGAGGGGCTTTGTGGAGGAGGAAGACGGTAAAGGGGGTCAAATATATGGTAATAGAAGGAGACTTTACTTTGGGTGGTGAACACACAAATGCAATATACAGATGATGTATTATAGAATTGTACATTTGAAACTTATATAATCTTATTCACCAATGTCACTCCAATACATTTTTTTTTTTTTTTAATGTGGGTGGTTCCCTGGCAGGGAATCGAACCCAGGCCGCAGCATTGACAGCGCCGAAGCCTAGCCACCACACTATAAATTTAATAAAATTTTTAGAAAAAGAAAAACTTAAAGATGGGTCAAAGAGTTTAAAATTTAAAAACAGGAAGTAGAATTTGTACCAGAAGAAAACACAAGTGAATGTTTTAATAATCTCTGAATGGAAAGGGCCTTTCTAAAGCATAATATAAAACTAGGAACTAAAAGAGTGAAAGACTGATAAACAATTATATTAAAATTAAAAACTTTTGTATGGTTAAGTCAATAACACATACCTAAAAAGCATAAAAAACAAAGACAAGATAAAAAATGGGAGAAAACATCTGCAGCATATATAACAGATTAACTTCTCCAATATTCAAAAAAAGCTCAGAAATCACTATATTTATAAAATCAATAGAAAAATGGCCAAATAACAGAAACAAACCAATCACAGAACAAGAAATTCAAATGACCAATATACACATAAAAGATGCTCAATGTTATTCGTAAATAAAAGAACTATAAATGAAAACAAGTAGTTACTTTTTGTTGCCTATCAGATTGACAAAGTGTGCAGAGATTGAGAAAACCAAGTGTTAAGGAGATTATGAATAAACTAGCATTCTTATTTGCTGTTAGTTGGAGCATAAATTGGTATTTCATTTTTGGAAGGCAATTTGGCAATTTTTATCAAAATGTTATCAAATTTTATCAAGACATATCCTCTGATGTAGCAATTCCACTTTTAGGAATTTCACCTATAGAAACTAACACAAGTGAACAGAGAGAGATGTACAAGGAAGTTTGCTGAGGTACTTTCTAAAAGAGTACAAAACTGGAAACAATCTAAATGCCCATCAGTCGGGGAATATTATATGAGTTATGGCAAATCTATGCCATGAAATAATGTACAGTATTGCATACAGAATGAAATCTGTATGTACTAACAAGGAAAGATCTGCAAGACATACTATTATTCAATAAAAAAAGAAAAACCAGAACTATCTGGGTAGCATGATTCCACTTATGTTTGTTTAAAAGTTGATTGTATGTGTGTGTGTGTATGTGTACACGTAAAAAAAGAAAAATGAGTGTGAATAGGAAACAGTGATTATATCTGGGAGGTGAGGGGTAGGAAAGAAGAGACCTATATGTAAAGAGTTACATTATTTTACTTAATTTTTTTTAAAGGGAAAATGTACCAATGCATTATTTGTATATTTTTTAAAGAAAATAATCAAATGCAAAATGTTCACTCTTAGAGCCAGCAATTCCACTCCTAGAAATCTCTCCTAAAGAAGTTTTCATAACTGTGCAGAACATGCAAGAGTATGCACTGCAGCATGGTTTGTAGTAAAAAACCGAATGCTACCCAAATGTCTGTCAATAGCCTGTCTGGCTAAATAAATTATGGCATAGTCACACAATGGAATGCTATTCAGTAATGAAAAGAGTGAGGCAAACCTGACTGTACTAAAATGTAACAATAACCAAGATGAACTGTTTAGTTTTTAAAAAAAAAAAAAAAGAAAAACATCTATATAAAATAACTTCATTGTTTCAAATACATATTAGTATGTGTCTAGAGAGAAAAACATGGAGAAATAGACTCCAAAACTTTAGGGAGTAGATTATAGGGATCTTTCACTTTTTTGTTATGTATATATGAAATGTTTGAATTATTTTTTTACCACAAACATGTATTTTTGTAATCAGGAAAAAAAAAAGATTACAAAAGTGGATCTTCACTTCCACACATTCCGTTGATGGCTCAACCCACTGTAATTTGCCTTTTACCATAACCACCCTGCTGAAACGCTTTTATTTTTTATTTATTTATTAATTTTTTTAACTTGGGGTGGGGGGATATGTGGGTAGTTCACCGGCCGGGAATCGAACCCAGGGCACAGTGTTGACAGTGCCGAAGTCCTAAGCCACTATACCACCAGGGAACTCCCAGAAACTCTTTTAACAAAGATTGTCAATGATACCTGCCAAAACCAATAGTATGTCTTTAGTTCTCATTTCAACTCATGAAACTCCTCCCCTGGTTTTTAAAATACCGCTCTCTAAGTTACAGAGGGCCCTCTCTGACTGTTCCTTCTTAATCTCTGTAGTAGGCAGAATAATAGCCCCTCAAAGGCGTCTACATCCTAATTTCTAGAATCTGCCGCCTTATACTGCAAAAGAGACTTTACAGATGTGATTAAATAAAAAAGTTTCAGTTTCAAATGGGGAAATTATCCTGGATTATCTGGGTGGGCCCAATGTAACCATGGGGGTCCTCAGAAGTGAAAGAGAAAGGCAAGAGAGGTGTGTGGAAGATCTGACAATGGAAGCAGAGGTTAGAATGATAAAACTGCTGGGTGGAAGGGGGCCATGAACCAAGGAATGCAAACACCCTCTAGAATCAGGAAAAGGCAAGGCAAGGGATTCTCCCCTAGAGCCTCTAGAAAAAACACAGCCCTACCAACACCTTGACTTAAATACAGGACCTATTTTGGACTTCTGAACTCCAGACTGTAAGATAATTGTGTGGTTTTAAGCCACTGTTTGCGGTGATTTGTTATAGCAGAAATAGGACACTAATACAGACTCCTTTAATAATTCATCTTCCTCTGCTTAACTCTTAAATAGAGTGTTTACCAGGATCTTACTGTCCTTGCCCACCTTCTCTTCCTACCTCTTCCCCTGAGTAACTCATCTACTCTCAGGATATCCACCTAGGAGCAGGTGGCTATTGAACATATATCTTCACGCCTGATTTCTCTCCTAAATTCCTAACAGTGATTTCTAACTACCCACCACACTTCTCCACCTGGGTGCTCCACCGACACCTCAACTCAACATGTCCAAAACCAAATCTACATTTCTTTCTTAAACTGGTCCTCTTCCTGTATTCCTTACCTTAGTAAATGCCACCCTCATCTGCTCAGTCCACAAACCTAGAAAATGTCCTAGACTTGTTGTTACCTCCTCCTCCACAACCCAGTTATGAAGAATTGTGGCTTCTATCCCATGAACTCCACTGCTGCTGCCTTTGCTTTTGTGTTCATCATCTCTTGACTAGACTACTACTGCAGCACAAGTATTTCCTATCCTGTTTCCTTCCTCCAACTCGTCCTCCACAGAGCTCCCATCGGGTATTCCTTCTATCTCCTCCTTTTCACATCTTATGAGTTTTTAAATATCAACACAAATTTTCATTAGCACTATATTTATATCATTATTTTCATGATTCAGATTGCATTAGCAGAAACGGCTTCTGAGAATCTCATTTTCAGAACACAGTGAAGGCTCAAAATACATAATTTCAAGTGTCTAATACTGTAAATGAAAACAAAGTCAGATGTTGAAGATTTAAAAACTGGGCAAAATATCGGTCGTATGTTTACATACCAGATTTAAATTGTAATACTTTTATGTACTCAGATATTTCTACTTCCTGGAATAATATTTTATATGTAAAGAAATTTTACTATATATAATATATAGAGTATAATATATATACATATATGTATTTTTTTCTTTTAGTTACATCTTTCATGAGGTTAAGAGTACCCCACAGTTCAAGGATTGCATATTTAGATGAGACTGGGAGTGTTCAGGGTGGTATGGCCATAGACTAGGGAATGCATGTTCAAATGCCTCATGTTAGAAAGATAAAGTGAATGAGTAAATATCAAGGAGCCCAGGGGACTGCGGTGAACTGAAGAAAATCTATGACCCTTTTCTTAGAAATAACCAAAGTCAAAAACATTAAAACATTGCAAGGCAAACAAGACAAATCATTTCTGTGGGCTGTCAGCTTTCAGCCTCTGGCAGGATAAAGTTAAAAACTCCCTCAGCACAGCATTCATGACCCTCCATAATATGGACTCTACTAAACTCAGTTCTCCCTCTCCCAGTCCCCACATTGCACCCTATGTGCAAGTCACAATGAATGACTCACACTTTTTCTAATGCACCAGCACATTGTTTGGTGGCTCCTCTGGCTTTACATACTTCCTCCACCTGAAATATTTTTCATTGTCCTTAGCAGACCCCTATTCTATAATATTCTGCGGGAGTTCCCTGGTGGTGCAGTGGCTAGGCTTCGGCGCTGTTAATGCTGCGGCCTGGGTTCGATTCCCAGCCAGGGAACTACCATATAGATAATAACAATAACAATAATAATAATAATTTCAGAGCTGGACTGTGAATCCAACAGCCTCAACTCCAAGGTACCTCAAACTCAACTTGCCCCACACTGACCTCTTTAACTACCATCCCTTGAACCCTTTCTCTTTGGAGGGAGCAAGAGACCAGAAATGGGAGTACAGTAGGAGGCTGTTGCAATAGACTTGGGAAGAAATTATCATGAATGAATGAATGACCTCTCATTAACTGGTTGAATGAATGAATAAATCATGGGCAAGTTCCTTGTTAGTTACAACACTCAGCATCTGGCTTAGTTCTTATTCAACCCTCCTTATTCCTACACTGTCCTCTCCCCACCCCCATATTCCTTGAGGCTCTGAGCCCTAAGACTTGGTGGGGAGGTATGAGTATACAAGGATATTTTTGGATTTATAGGAAGAGGACTGTCACCCTTGAGCCTTTTAGGTTCAGTTCAGACTGTGATCCCTGTTTCTTTCAAAGCTCTCTTTTTTGGGGACAATCCACTTTGGTACCCATCCATCTGTGCCTCTACTTCCCCAACCCTCTCTGTACACTAGATGGCTAGTTGCCTTCTGGATGTGTCTTTTCCTTCCTACCCAACTCCACCCATCCCCCAGGCAAACAATTTCTAATTACTTACCTCCTCCCCATCTTAAGCAACGAGCTAGATCATTTCCAGTGCCCAGGGGTAACACAGCAACAGGAGGCACAACAGGCAAGTTAGCTTTGTCTGGGGGGGCAGGTGAGGAGATGAATGGAAGGAGTTATCTCTAGAAGGCCACTGCCCCAGTGCCCTGCCCAGAGCCTCTCTGCACTGACCAATGGTCTCTAGGATCCAGCCTACTGTGCCATCTCCGCCACACACCAAAATCCGGCAATCAGGAACTTCTCTGAAGAATCTAAGCCTGAGACAAAAGGTGAGAGAGAAGATGAGGAAGGATAGCAGGACCAAGGCTACCCAACTCCTAGACAGGCAGATTACTTCTTATTTGCATATTCCTTATGATCTATCCCCTTCCCCTTTGTCAAAAGACTTGTTTCTATTAAGGGCAGAGAAAAAAATACAATGGGGTATGTTACAACCACTTGTTGGTAGTTAGAGAAAACCTTGTATCTCCATCCTTTGAGAATAGAACAAAGATGAAGCAGAGAACTCAGAGGTGGGGATACCCAGAGACCCTATAAAAGCAGCATTCTGAGTTCTGGTTTCTTGGAGTCCCCTGGCCCTCCCCTCCCAACATACACTCTTTCCTGTTCTCTCCTAACACACACAGATAGGCAGACACACACAAAAAGTGTGATACAACCCCCAAGCAACACTCACCCTTGCTCAGGACCATCCTTTAAGAGATTGAACACCTGTCGAGGGTTTAGTAGATACTGGAATTTCCAAAGCACCCTGTGAAGGAAAAAGGAAAGATGGCAGGAGGTGGAGATTCTGTGCACCTGTTTTTGATGTCCCCCTCAAAGTATGTCCCCTCCATAACACAGATTCCCAACCTCTGTTGGTCTTCCCCCTCAATCTTAGCAGACCCAGTATATCTCTCCTCACCTCTCCCCCTGCTTCCCACCACTCTTAGGGTTGACAAAGACCAGAAGTGGGTGGGTGTTAGCAACAGGGTCAATCTGCATGAGGGAAGAAAACAAGTATAAAGAATGTAGAATCTTGTTAGAGTTAAGATGGGTCCTGGAGATAAGAGCAGAAAGCTGTCATTTTCCCCAAGATCCGTTCACCCTCCCCTACCAGGGTGGAGCTTCTGGAGAGCAGGCACTTCTCCCCAGGTTTCCCATTTCATTCTTCCCAAGCGGGCTCCAGCAAAGGAAAACCCACCCCCACCATAAAGCCCAAGACTGTCAGCCCTGTACCCGAAGAGCCTCAAAGGTGCTCAAATTTAAATCATCCAAGGTCTTCTGGCTTGCTTTGCTACCTTTATGCTCCTGTCCAGAGACCTAGGAAAGGAGAGAAGCAGAGGAAAGGTAAACTGGATTGTGTGTGAATCCCTAAACAGATGAGAGTCTGACTTGAATCCTTGAAGTATTGCCTCTCTGCTCTAAATGGCATTGTGTGAATGTGTGTTTTTAAATCAGGGAAGCACTCCTGTCCCCTCCCAATGGCTACCCACAAGTCTCACCAGGACGCTGGGATAGATGGAAGATGGGGGCAGGATGTGATCCCGGAGCACTCCACAGTCACACTCATGACCCATGGCCTGCAGGCAGTCATCGTGGATCTGAGAGACAAGGTGAGCATGGAGAGATCATAGAGGGAAACCGTCACCTCTCAGCTTGGGGGTCTGGTAGTGGAGAGACCTTGGGAGCAGGAGCTACTGTGACTGCATAGCATATGTAGTCTGTGAGGCGAGGAGACTAGCGGAGGAGAGAGGGCAGTTTAAGCGGGGGTACCAAGGCATAGGGGGAGGGATAGCTCCCAAACTGACCTCTAGGTGGCACCACACACAATGCAGCCCGACGAGACCGTGGTAGATCCGGATCTTTTTCTGACAGCGGTCGCAGCGCCCAGACACACAGCCTCCTCGCACCCACACATGTGACTGAACCTTGGGGAGAAAGGCAATCTCTTGTCTGAGGAGGTCTGAGCAGGGCTGGAGAAGGGCTGAGGGCAGCAATGGGCCAAGGGCCAGGGCCAGGGCCATAATGTAGGTAGTGATGGGATGGGCATGGGGTCACTCACACCAATGTCCTTCCGAGACTTGGCATAGGTGCTGACTTCGCAAGGCAGGGCCTTCATTGCACACTGGTCGTGAACGGTGTACTTACAGACTGGGCGAGAGGGAAGGTCAGAGCCTTAGCCTCAGCCCCTCCCCCTATTTCCTCCTCACTCACTGAAACAAGACATATAACCCCTTGTGTGAGGGTGTGGTAGAGAATTGAAGTTTAGGGTAGGGGTTGACCTCCAAGACCTATGCCTTTTGCTCACTCTTCCCCTTGAAAGAGCAATTGCTATTGCATGCCTATTCCCACTCCATCCTTGTGCCAATAACTACCTAGATAATGCAAAGGAGGCCCAGATATAAAAACAACAAGAATAATAATAGCTAATTTTTATTGCAGACTTAATAGTAGGTACATGCACTGGAGCAAGCACTTTTCTTGCATCAACATATTTAATTCTCACAATGATCTTATTTTCAGTTGAGAAAACTAAGGCTTAACTAGTCAGTGGGAAGAGTCCAGGATTCAAATCCAAGTCTCCCTAAGTTCAGAGCACCATACTCCCACACACAGCTGGGCTGCCCATCTGCTCCCATACTGCCAGGCCCCGTCACTCACGGTTACAGCACAGCCCCTGTTTGCCAAGACCAATGCTCGACTCGCACAGGTTGCAGTAGACTGGTCGGGGGAACCTCTTGGGTCTCCACATGTGCTGCCCATTGTCCTTCAGTGTCTGGGAGGGTACAGCAGATGCTAGGGGGTGTCTAAGCCCTTAGAGGGCCAACCTCTGGCAAGCACAACCCAAGGCAGTTGTCTTACCCCACCTCAAAAGTCTCTCCTACTCACCATCTCCAGACCCAACAGCACTAGCAGTGGCACGGTAGTAGCCCCAGCCCGAAGCCACTCAGCTAGGGAGACAGAGCCACTGCCATCATAGTCAATCTCTTTCATCATCTCCTGAAGAATCTGAGTAGAGATTGGGAAGGGGATTTTTGGAGTGAATGGTTCCTAAGATCTGACACCTCTCCATGGCCTCCTAGGACACCCAGCCCAGCCATCTTAGCCAAGGGAGCCAGGATGCCCGTCAGAGACTGGATAAAGTATATGCAGGACTCAGTAGGGAGAACGTATAAGAAGGGACATAAAGGAAGAACTGCCTTACCGGCCTCAGTTCAGACACATCCCAATCCAGGTATTCAGCCACTCGCATCATCTGTATGATGATTTTGTCCACTTCCTGGGGGCCAAGAGGGTAAGAGCCACAGCCATATCCCGCCTCACTACCACTATTCAATCCATTCTCTAGAAATCAGGGTGCCTGGGTTCCACCCCCAGACCCACCTCTCATTCTCAGCTACCTCTGCCAAGTAAATGAGTAGCTATGTGTGTTCATATGTTTGCAAGGCAGCCCCCAATTCATGTCTTTTAGGCATCAAGAGCTTGGGACCTACTCCCAAAGTCCTAGAGTTCAATTCTCCCTCTAGCTCCCTCTACATTTAAGATCCTGGAAGAGTTGGGACAGGAGAGCACAGACAAATGGACACATACTCCCTTGCCCAGCATACAGGTCCCCCAACTCACTGAGCTGTCCAGGATCCCATTTCTGTCCATGTCGTACAGCTTGAAGGTGACTGTGGGGGTGTTTTAGGGGGGCCAGGGTCAGTTTGTGAGGGATACCCAAAGAATTCATAACAGAATACAGAGATAGGGAGATATTTTTTGGATGAAGAGCCCAGAGCTTGGGGCTGGGACTGAGAAAGGAGACAAAAAGGGAGGGGAAACAGGCCTGGATTCCAACCTTGGTGAACCCAATAGGGGAAGACAGTATATACCTTCCACACCCCAAGAACACCCCAGGCCACCCATATGAATGTATAAGACATGGGAAATGGGGTTATTATGGCGGATGGCATTAGGTATAAGGAGTCTGGGGGAACAGATACATGGGCCCATTCTTAGGCCCCACCTTTGTCTGGCCCTGTCAGCCTTTAGGAATCCTGAAAAAATGAGGAAAGGAGAGCTGGGGAACAGTCTGCCTCCCTTCACCTTTCCTCCCCTCTCCCAGTCTAGAATGGTAACTCACATTCTAGCTTGTCTTCAGGACTGCCACCCTCCAGAAGGGAAAAGTAGCAGGAGACGTCACTGAGACATACCACATCTGGGGGCAAAAAGTACAGCAGATCTGAGGTTGAGGCACCATCCACTCTAAGTCTTCTCTTTTCCTTTGCTTGTTCCAACTCTTCCCTTTAACTTTCCTTCCTCTAGTTCATAGACTAACCTGGCCAAAGTCCACCTCTCACTCCCACCCGCCCCCAATATATGACTCGATTCAACTCTCATCCCAAAACCCACACTAATTTGACTTTTCTTCTGGAGGCCTAGCCCAGTCCCACCTACATGACCATACCTTTATCGTCAGTCTCTTCTAAGGAGTAACCAGTCTGGAAGGATTGAAACAGTGCCAGGCTTAGGTGATTGGGGACATCATCCACTTCCAGATAGATTTTCAGGAATTGCTGGAATCCTTTATACCCAATGGCCTATGATGAGAGCAAGCATTATTCTGGGGGAGTTTCCAGGGTGGGAGTTGGGGATTGAAGAACTGGGAGTAGTGGGAACAGAGAAAATAAGTGCAGCGTTGAGAAGCATCCAAGGCAGGAGTATGGTTTCTTGGGCTGAGTCATGAATTAAGATAATTTCTTGCTTTGTTTTAAAGCAATAGGTGCAATAACAATGGACTCTGGGGTATCTCAAGGGAGGAGAGCAAGGGGTAAGCCCAGAATAATCCCTGGAAATTGGAGATCCCAATGGAGTAGCAAAAACAATGTTGGGAGGAGTTGGTCAAGGAGAGGATTTCCCAGCTACCACTCACATCTCCTTGGAGAAATTCAGCCATTTCACCATCCTCAAAGAGCTTTAGGACATCACTGACCTTCTTGGTTGAGTCTAAGGTGTGAAGAGAGTGAAAGAAGGGCATTCACCGGGTTCAACTCTCCCTGCCCTCTGCCAGAGTCCCACCCAGATATCCAATAGGAAGAAAAGATTCAAGTGAAAAAACAAGAAATTCTGAATACAGAGAGAATAACATATCAGATCCTCCAAAGTGATACCCATCTTCATTTTCTTCTCTGAAACATGGAGCAGGCAGCCAAGGTTCAGAGAAGGTGGATAGAGAGCAGAGACCCCAGGCATCTCCCCATCTCCTCCCTTGCCCCATCATGGGCATATCTTAGGAGCTGACTGGTTGAAGTCCACTGGGGAAACTGGGGTGGGAGGTGGAGGGGAGTGAATAAGAAGAGGGATTCTCTGGGGTAAGGTTTCTAGAACTGAAGGACTGAGAGGAAGACTCACATTCCATGTATTTTTGCAGCTGGGCAAAATCATTGGGGCTTATTAGGCCCCTCTCCTTGGCCATCTTTCTTTTTTTCTTAAGGATGGCCACAAAGGCAACTTGGTTGTAGTACTTTTGGAGCCTGTTTCTCTTCTTGCAAGTGTAGGTCTGGAGAAAGATGACAAGAGCTTGTGGCTAAAAGAGCCAGCTGAGTCTCTTTGGTTCTGTCTACTCCGTTAATTCTCCACTCCCACTATTATTTCTGTTCTTTCCTTGCCTGAGTCTCTCCCTTTCCCTGTGTTCCTTTCCATATCTCTCTCTCTTTCGAACAGTGTCTGTCCTCTGCTTCTGTTGCTCTGACTCATTTCTTTCTCTCCTTCATTTCTGGATCCTTCTCCAGCTCTCCGATTTCTACCCCTATCTGTCTTAATTCATCTCTGACTATCGTTACCCTCCTGCCGTCAACCCCGTTGTCCCAGTGTGTATGTCTCCGTGAGTGTGTCTGTCGCTCACCACCCACAATCTCTGCAGTCTCTCCCATCACGGATCCCGCAGTCCCGGCCCACTGTGTGGCTCTCACTGCGTTGCCGGCACGCCTCCCGGGCCACAACCCCATTTTGCTCCTCCTCCAGCCTCGGTCCCCAGCCTGGCTCCACCACCCACTCCCCAAACCACCGCGTCCCCCAACGACCTCTAGCGCTTCTGACGCGCGACACAGAACCAGTTCTGGCTGGGTCTCCAGCCCCGGCCCCGCCTTGCCTGCGTCCCGCGGAACTCCACTGGGGAAGGGTGGGGACCCAGGCGCGCGAGATTGGGAAGAGGTAGGGGAAGAACACTGAGCATCTGCCTGGCTTCCCAGTTCCAGGCGGGTTTAACTGAGTGCAGGAGTCTCGGATTCTGGGGTGTTCCTTTCACCCTGCTAGGTTAGCCAGCAGTGTTTAGGGAGCCCCAACTTTCAGCTAAAGGACCCAGAGACTGAGGAGGAGCCATCACGTGAGTCATGCTGACCACTGGCTCAGGGGCCAAGCAGCACAGGGCAACTTGCCATGAGGATTCAACAACAGTAATAACAATAATATTTCACATTAGTATAGTACAGCACCGTTTTATCTGGGTTCCATTCTTAACTCTGATATCACTGCGTTACTCGGGCCAATCATATCTGTAAAATGGGGGAAATGATACCTATCTTTCACAGTTGTGGAGATTAAGTCAAATAATGCATTAAAAGTGCCTAGCATAATGAATGCCTGGTATATAGAAGGCCTATAAGAAATAGTTATTGTATTAACAATTAAAATCAAATCTGTGAGACAGAAAATTATTGGAATATCCATTCTAGAGATGAACAAACTGGAACTCAAAGTGTTTGAGACTTCCCAAGGCTGGTGATAAATGGGAGAACCAAAGCTCTAACCCAAGAACTCCACAGCAGGGCCCCTGCCTGTCTCTCTGTCCTCTTGTTCCACTCTCCCCTCACATACTGTCTTTTTGTCTCACAGCCCTCCTTTCTGTTCCTTAAGCACAGGTTTTTCCCTCCTTAGGGCCATGAGACTTATCATTCTGTCAGCCTGGAACATTCTTCCCCATTCTTGGTAGAACTGACTTCTTTCCTAAGCTGAAACCTCAGCTCTGGGAAGAGACCTTCCCTGATCATTTTGCCCTAAAGTAGCCCTCTCCTTTGCATAGCATCTTCTTTTCTGTCCTTCATAGTACTTAGCACAAGTGGAAATTTTCTTCCTTGTTTATTGTTTGTCTTCTCCTACCAAAATGTTAAGTTCCACCAAGGGCAGGAACTTTTTTTTTGGTTGCCCCAGAACTTTTTTAGTCTTGTTCACTACTGTAACCCCAATACCTAAAGCAGTGCCCAGCATGTTGCAGGTGCTCCAGATTGGTTGTACAAATAGTTGTGAAAAGTTAGGGAGCCATATTTTGGGAATATTATTAAATGGGATGCCAAAGTATACATCCTGATAGTTAGGATGAGACAATTTGAAGTACATATAATAGGCGCTAAATACGTATTTGCTAAATGAATGAATGATGCTGAAAAGCACTTATATTGTATTCCACTCTGGGCTCTGACCTTTTGCCTATTCTCTACACACTTATTTAGGTCTTGTTGGGTCAGACTCGAGGAGGCAGTTAGGACCTATGAAAATTTCCTTTCTGATAGTACAAGAATCTTTTCTGTTGCCTCTGCCCTTGGGACATCTCTGCTGCCCACCTCTGTGTAATATACCATTCCTCTTGTGAGGACTCTCTGGGAACACTTAGAAAGGGGTTCTGGGATACTGATATTTTGAAGAAAGGACTCTAGTCATCTGGCCCTTTTCAGTGACTATAATCCAACCTGTACTGCCAATAGATGCAGTGAATACACAATAGTCTTATGGCTAATGGGGCCTGTAATGCTTAATTAGCCACTCTGATTACTCCTGGGGATTCTTAGATGGCTACAAGGTTCTAGGAAATGGAATCTGAGAAAATGACAGGGAAAGAGAAAACAAGGGACAACAGGACATGATACTTCTCTTCTGTATCTCTTTTCAAAATGACCCTTCCTACCTCCCAGATCTTAAACACAGTATACAGTAAAGGTTAAGAGAATGGACTTTTGAATTAGATAGGCATGGATTAGAATCTAAGCTCTTGGATGAGTTATTTCTTCTCCCTGAACCTGTTTTCTCATCAGTAAAATGGGTACCTAGAAAAATTAGTCACATATGGAGATTAAATAAAATAATACTTGTACATGTAACTGCATGGCACAGAAGAATTCTATAAATGTTAGTTATTATTATTATCATACAAGGATAGTACCTAGAGCATTGGTTCCCAAGTGGTGGTACATGTATCCCCTGGGGTACATGCTGGGTTGTTCAGGGATATGCAAAAAATGATCAGTAATGGTGAAAAAACAAGTAAAGTGGAAGAGAGCTTTTTCTTCTTACACCTTCAAAAAAATTAGTACCACAACAAGCTTAATGCAAATCTGGATTTAAGACTGTATCTTGCATCTTTTGAACCCGATTTCAAGATACTAAATGCATCAAAGCAAACTCAACAATCTCACTAACAATATTTCAATCAGCTAGTGATCTGCATGACTTCATTATTAATATTTAACTGTATTATAAATATTGTAAAATTAAATCTGTGGTTTATACTTTTAGTGTAGCAATTTTTCTTTCTTAAATTATTAGCTCATTTCCACTATTCTACGTTATGATAGGCACTAAACAAGTGTCAGTATTTAAAAGCAGCTGTTTTAAAAAGGGGTATAATTTATAGAAATGGATTTAAAAGGGGTACACAAGTGGGAAAAGGTTGGGAATCACTGACCTAGAGAAACGTATCTGGAGATTGGGAAAAATGATGTCTTTGACCCAGGAAGGCATAAATTCTAGGGACTCTCAGCAGCAGTGAAGCCCTGTTGTACACATTCTCCCCTCCCCTGTGTCATATGTCAGGCACAGACTTGTAGTATCAAGATCCTGCACTTTGCCTGTGGGAGGGTAAGGAGGTGGTTAGAAACTAGATTATCAAGGTCCAAGGACACCCAACAGCTGAGACCTTGGACATAGGGCTCCTGGGACTTTTTCGGGTGTCCTCCTCACTTCTCTCCTAGAAAGTTTAGTTGCCCCTGTTATTGAAAGGCAACAGATCCTGGGACCTTAAAGACCTGGAACAAGTCCAGTTTTGTCCTGCTCCATCCCAACCCTGAGGTTATAACCTGGGCTAGTCCAGGCAACTGCCAGGGCTGAGAGGGTGGGGTCTGTTGCCTGCCAGCCAGCTATTTGTGACTCACCCTTCCCTTCCCTCCTTTGGTTTCCCTGCCCACCCCTTCCAACTTGGGGTGAGAAAGTTATGAGCAGAAGTTGACTTGGAGGCAGAGACTCCCAGGACATCCTCAAAGCTGTGAGGCACCAACTCTCAAATTTTACCAAGGAGGAAACAGACCCAGAGAGAGCATGACTCTCTCAGGGTCACGCCCAGCCAGACTCCACACATCTTGTCCTTAGTCCATTCCATTAAATCTTAGTGCTTCTGGTTTTCTAGCTCTTATTTTAAACATCAAATACTATAATTGCTGGTAACCAAGAGATAAATATGATTTCCAAAGCCAGTGCTAATATTTAAAGTTTCCTTTTTCACTTCAACATTCATTGCTCACATTCCAAGTTCCCTAAGTTTACCGTTACTCAAGAATCAGCTATGCCCCCAGAACATTCAGGCTGACTCAGTAAGGACGGCCAAGGGGTAGGCACTCTTCCTTGAGGGCCCAGGTCTGATTACCCAGACTTTTGAATCCCCTAACCACACCAGGGCTTGCATCCTTCTCTTCTTTTCTGGGATCCAGGGAGGATCTATTCTTCCCTGCCCATCCCTGTTACTATTTAGTGGCCCCTGAGAGGGAATCATTTGGCTTGAAGCCTTCAAATTCGTTAAGCCTCCACAAACCTCACAGATGGTAGTGTTGCCTGATTAAGGGGGTGGTGTTGTGTGTGTGTGTGTGTGTGTGTGTGTGTGTGTGTGTGTTGCGGGGGGGGGTGTCATTGTATAGTACAGGAGGAAATTTCGATGTTGGCACAGTTGGGGGGATGTGGACTCATTTGTTCTGAGGCTGAGGAGATGCCCAGTAGTATTTGCATTTCTTCTTCCATAAAGCTCATTTTCTCCATTTAAAGGTGAAAAGTGGGATTCAGACCCAGGCAGCTTCAGAAACTTTTCCGGTGACAGGTGTGGAAAGGATAGGAACGGGAAGCTGGGCACTAGGAGATCAAACACTAACCCTTCTCCACCCGTGCAGCGCTGTGTAGGTTCCAAAACGGACTTTCCTCAGATTCGGATGGGAATAGGGGCTGAGCTTCATCATTCCTCCAAGAGAGCAGGAGGGAGGGAAGGTTTGGGAAGAACATTGCCTACTGGGTTCTGGCCAAGCCCTCCCGCTGCCCCCTAGTTCTGGCGCAAACCCTGCTAGCTACCCGCTCCAGCTGTCACGCTTCCTCCTTCTCGGCCCAGCAGCCCTACCCCAGCTCACGGGGAGTCCCCTCCCGCAGCCCCCGTCCCTCGTTCTCGGGTGAGTAGGGCGGGCGGCGGCGGGGGGCTCGCGGGGTCTCTACCTTTCCTGCGGAGGGCGCGCGATCGGAGTTGAAGTGCGGCGCGGGAGCTGGAGCCCGAGCTGGGCTGGAGGGGAAGGGCCAGGCAGACGCAGCCGCCTCGGGGCCGCCCTGCTCCTGACGACACAGCGGCCCGCCCGCCCGCGCCCGCGCCCGACGCCCCCAACTCCAAGAACTGCCAGTCTGGAGAGGCCTCTGTTTCCAGTTTACCAAACCTCATTTCCCCCTCCCACGAATATCTCCAGATATTCCAGGGCTCTGGTATGTGCCACATTCTCCACATTCTGAGCTTTTCATCTTCCCGCCCAGGGACCAGCTCTGTTTCTATTTCCCCTTCATTCCTATTATTCACAGCCTCTCCCTTCTTTCTAACCCTGAGAGTCCAAAGTAGGAGGCTGAACCGCTAATGGGACAGCGTGGCGGCTGCCCACCTTGGCAAAGTCTAACCCTCTCCTAATTGTTGCCATTCGGGGACTTCTCTTTACAGTTCCTTTCCATCCACCATTTACTAAATTCTTACTCAGGAGATCCGACAACAGCAGGGGCAGAGTTCCAGACTCTACATCCTGAGACTCCACACTGCTTGGCACTACTTGAGATAATCTACCCACTTTATCTCCAGGTTCTTCACTTTCAGAAAAAGTCTCAGACTCGTTTTCCCAAGTCTAAGGACACCTCCTTCTCTCAACACTAAGATCCTTCTCTTAATTCCTGGGGTGGAGGTTTAGGTGCAAAAGCACTCTGGTCTGTGTCCACCCGTTGTTTATTCCCTAACCCTTCTATTTTACCTGCTGGCCTTGGCAAGTGGTATAGAAGGCCCTGGTCAAAAGTAGAGGTGAAGGGAGATCCTTTCAGCTTCTCTTGTATGGAATCTGTTCTGAAGTTAAGGCTCTGGGGGCAGCAAGCATGGTGGCAAAGCCGTTAGGTAAGAGCAAGGGAGAGAAAGAGACAGAGGCCTAAGGACTTACTGGTAGGAACTGAGGACTCCGGCATCCTGCTCCCTGGCCCCGCCCCATCCCCCGTCTAACCCCCTCCTACCCTTCACTGAAGTCGGGCACAGTAACAAAAGCTTGAGTTCCTGGAATCTTTTCTTTTACACCTGGTGATGGAAGAAAGGGGGAGGGGAGAGATCTGACTGGAAATGTGTGTGTGCGTGTGTGTTCTGTACACATTCTGTGTGGGTACACACACACAAATACACACTGTGTGTGTAAATACACACACACACACACACACACACACACACACACATATACACATATATATATATACACACAGACTTTTGGTGGGGGTTGAATAGGAGCACTGAATTCATGAGGACCTCTAGTGGAAATAGAGGGATCTAAGCAGTTCTTGATTGTTTCAAGACAGGCGAGTTGGAAGAAACTCCTCCACTTTATCAGAATTACAACTGCAGAGTAACAGGGTTTAGGAGTATTGTTGTTGCATCTGAACTGGACATCTGAGGCATGGGTTGGAGAGGGTCTGTCTCTCTGCTCCTGTGTCCGCTCCAATCTTAAAAAGACAAGGGCCCTGCCACTCCCCATCCTTCATTCCCCCTTCCTATATGACCTCCTTAATCATAAGGAATCATAAGTACTTTTGAAGGTTTATTTTGCACCAGGTCCTGTACTTAATTCTGCAGGACAATCAAAGACAGAACCTAGCTTAAGGGCTGCACCAAAGAGTGGCTTGGGGGTGTGTGTGTCTGTGTGTCTATGTATGTAAAGTATCTCCCCATTTAAGCCATCCTAAACAAACATACAATATAAATTAAGAACAAGTCCCCTAGTCCCTCTTCCAATCAGTTTTCTGTCCCCAACTTCTCATTTAGAAATCCTGGAATGATACTAATCTTTCAGGCACTAAGCTTTCCTTGCAAATAACACTTGCAGTGAAACCACCCTATATGTATGACCTATTCCATTATTCCATGATCTTCAGACATGTCCCTACATGAAGTTAAAGAGGCTCCTTTTAAGACATTTTTTTTCAGACTTCAAAGTGGGGCATGAGGTGATCTCTAATAAGGAATAAGATGGAATCAGTTATATTCTTTGTGTTTTCTTTAGGATCTGTGCTCTCCATCACACCCCAAGTCAGTTATTGTTGAGGTTAGGGGGAAGAAAGGCCAAGAAACATCTCAGGAGGAAGCGTCTAATGTCTACAGTTCCAGGTGCTCATTTCTTTAATCAACCACATCACAAAAATCAGAAAGAAAGAAACCACAATGAACAAAGGGAAAGGAAAAAACAACAGCCTTTTCTCCCCAGCCTCTTCTTTCCCCTCTTCCTCCTCAGGGTGGGGGGCCACATCCGGGGCCCAGGGCTGGGTCCCAGGCATATCTGCTAGGCAGGCAATTGAGTTTCACTTCCTGTCAACCCCAGAACTGAGGCAGGATGTCTGGGGGCACAGTAGAGGGCCTAGGGTTGGCTAGTCAATAGGAGTCACTTTAGGATTCCCTCTTGCAGAAAGGCCCATAGAGCAGACAACTAGTACTAGTACTCCTCAGGTAGAACAGTCAAGACCAATGTATACCACTAGTTTCATCCCACATTCCCACTTCTAATCATTAGTAATGAGGTTAAGGACAAGATGCTAGCTAGACCTGGCAGGGATGAAACACAAGTGGGAAAGCGCAGAAGTTAAGGATGGCAGTGTTAGAACACTTAAATAACTGTATATTGAATGCAATCAGTTTTTATAATCTTTTGGGACCTTCTGAGTTGGGCCTCTGGTGGAAGTCAGGGAAGTGGAGCACAGGAAGGCAAAATGTGACCCCAGAAAACTTCTGAAGCTTAATTTTAAAGCCTTAAGTTCCTAGTCAGCCATTGCTCAGTTTTTTGTTTTTTAAGTGGGACACACAACCTAGTGTTGAAAGTAATCACTAATAATCACCTCCTTCTTCCTCCCAGGTTCCAGAGGTACAGTTGGGCATTAACCTAAACCCATGTAGGGGATTTGGGAAGGTAAACAGGTTGATAAGGAAAAGGCAACATGGGGGTGGGGAAGGTGACACCTGAGGAGAGGAACCTGCAGCCGGCCCCTCCTAGGCTGCAGGGGAAACGAGTTTAGCAGATTTAGCCCTGAAGGAACAACAGCTGCTGAAAAGAACGGGGGCGGGAGAACCTTTGGATTCGTAAAGAGGCACAGGGCAGGGCAGGACTGCAAAGGGAGTGACTGAATGGGCCCGGATGACTGGCAAGTTACCCCGCTTTCGATCCCCGTCGCCCAGACTAGAAGGACGTTAATTAGAATACTAACTGGGTCCGCCCAGAAGTCTTCACGCTGCCCTCTGACCCTAGAGCCGAAGGCCAGAGGAAACCTAAGCCGTCGTCACTTTGCTGCCTGAATCCCCAGGGCGCCCCAGGGCCAGGGCCAGGGTCATGGCCAGGCCAGGGCTGTCTGTCCAACCCGGTCCGCCGCCTCCAGGCTTGGAAGCCGCCGGCAACCCTGAGGCTGCGTGTACAGGTGACCGGCCGGCAGCGATCTCTGCCTTCTCTCGCGGGTCTCTCAGTTCGGAGTTGAGCTGGGCGGCAGAGGACAGTCGGCACGCGATTTCGGCCTGCCTACCTAAGAGAGGGTTAGTGGGGGCTTCCATTCGCCCCCAACACCACTAGTGCGCCCCAGTGCGTTCACGGAGTTTGCCCGCCCTGCTCCCTGTCTCCAAGCTGCCTGGGACCTGGGCGCAGGCCAGAGCCTGAATATTCTTCCTTTCCTCATTTATCAGGCCCCCTTTCCTTGTGCAGGTGGGCCTTGCCCCCTTTTTCCTCTCAGGTCCTGGACAGACGAAGAGTGCCTATGAGGAGAGGGGCTGTGCCTCAGAACTTCTCTCAGGGCCCAGAGGACTGCTTTACACGCAGCAGACGCTCAGTAATGGTATCAATGGTAGTAAAAAGAGCCCACAGCTTTTACTTTACTAAAAGTATTCAGCTACTACCCGCTTCCTCCTTCACCTTCGGCTGTGAAATGGTGTACTCTCCCTTTAAGACTAAAATGGTGGCTTGCTACGATCAGGACTCCACTTCCGGTGAGGAGGGGGCGGGACCCCAGCCCGCTCACGCCGGAAGTGGTTTGCGTTTTCAAGATGGCGACTCCCTATGTAACTGACGAGACCGGCGGTGAGTGCGGGAGCCGCGGAGCCGCTTCTCCCCGGGCTCTCGGGGTAGGGGTTCGGACTTGGAAAGGGGTTTGTGCCCCGCCCATCCCGGGGCCCCTCCTTTGCCCCGCCCTCCGGACCGCCTTCCCCATTCATTCTCTCCTACGGGGTGTCATCTGCGCCCCCTTCTGGTCTCGAGTTTAGGGGTCTCTGCTTCCGGTCACCCATACCCTGGGATCCTTCAATGCTGGTCCTTGCTCCAGGATCCTTCCGGGCCCTTAGCTTTTCTCCAGCAGTTGAAGCTCCAGTATCTCTTTTGGGTTTCTTAGCCTTGGGGGCTCCTAAACTCTCAGTTCCCTCCAATTCCTGCCCTCCCTTTTCCCCTCCCCCATCTCTTAGTTATACCTGCTTTCTGCCCTACCACAGCCACGTTTTAATTCTTTTTCTCAAAGCCACATCTATAGAAGATCTCATTGCTACATAGTGCTTATTCCATCTTAATGGTTTGGTCACTGAGGTCCAGAGGTGTGAAGGGAAGAGGAACCTAATACAACTTTTCAGCTAGAGTTCTCTCATTGATAGCCCCACCCTTCTCTGCCTTCTCTGGTGATGGTAATAGGATTTGAGGGGTCTAAGTGCAAGAAGGCAAACCAAGGTGTCTAGTGGTTTCTCAAGCCCTCTGACAAGTTGATAGAACTCACTGTTCCTTCTGACTAGTGAATTTCCAGCCTGGCTGATTGAGATGGTGAAGTGTCTGCTGTATATATGAGTTTTATGTGTTGAAAACTGAAAAGCAAGATTTCCATTGTGGTTTTGTCCCGTTGAATTTCCACATCTTTAGAAAAATGAATAATAATATCTACCCACTGATGATCAAATAAAGTAGTATGTGGGAAAATAATTTATAAAATGCTGTGCAAGGCAAGGTGTTAATTTTTTTGTAGCCCTCATTGTGTCTATACAGTTAGTCTTCTCTGAAAGTGACACTATGCTTATGTTGTACATACAGTCTGTTTTAAAATGTGCCATTTATGCTTCTTGCTTTGCTGCTTTTCATGTTCCTTAAGATCCCAACCCACTTCTCCTGTAGTATCTAATGACAACCCAAGTCTGCTACCTTTCTCCAACCTTATATTTCAAAGTGGTACATCCTCTTCTGCTCTCTGCTCAGTAGGTACTTCTTGGACTAGTTCCTTTTAATTGTGCTTTGAAAATACTACTTAATTTCCAGTACACGTCTCTTTATTTTTAACTGTTTCCTTAAACTGATTTAATGAAAATCCAGATATCACATCTCACTCTACCCTACTCCCACCAAGGAATATCTTCTATTTTCTGTGACCATGTGGAAGAGGAGAAAGAATCACATTGCTTTTGTTTTCCCTTAATACTTCCAGATCACTGATCTACCACTGTAACTCTGATACTCATGGGAGGTATTGCCATGTAATTACAACATTTTTCTCTAAAACCTCAGGACCATCATCTACTGCCCACAAGGACCTAGACCTATTGCATCTTATTTTTTTCTCCACTCTCTGGTTCTCATTCTCAGTATCTCCAGCACCTTTGGGATACTCTGATCTTACAATTCCTCAATATGATAGCATTGACTTTCCTTCGTATTTTTTAACCAGCTACACATTAAAATCACTGTCACTTGGACCTCAAAAAGTGACATTTTACCTATGACACTGCTTCCCTTTCATGTGCTTTCCACCACTTATTTCAGCCTCCTTGCCAGTCACCTTTTTCACTACCTTGTATTCACAGAATCAGTGTTTGCCCTCCTTAAGGTTCTCTGGTTCTTGACCTTTCCCATTTCATTGAGTCTACCAGTACCTTCATAACAGCCTTCGATGTTGTAGACCTCTGTGACCAGCCACTTTGGTACTGTCCTCCTCATTGCTTTCTTCATTTTGATCTTCTATACTAAGCAAGGACTTCTGTTATCTTGAATCATACCCTATAACTGTTTTCTTGGCTTCTGCTTCTAGGCCACAGCATATGGCTAGAGAATAAGCACAGAAGCTAGCAGATTCTGTATAACTTAAATGTTAACTTCTGCCAAGATCACAGCTTCTTTCCATTTTTTTCTTTTTTTGCATTGCTTACATTTTGCTATGGCTATTTCCCCAACCTTTCCTATAGCTTTCTGTGACCCTCCCTCTTAATTCTCCCTCTTGTGGCAGATGACCTCACTTTCTATTTCACTGAAAAATCAAAGCCCCTCATTTCTGTTTGTTTCCTGTTCACAGCTTGATTTCTTGAACATGAGGACTATGCGTACTATTTCCATTTCCTCACTGCTTATTTGTTCCTTAACTCTTTACAGTTTTTATTGCTAGCACCAGCCTTTCTCCTGAACTGCCAATTCCCTTTTCTAATTCTGTGGTGAATAGTTTTCATTCTTGGATGTATAGTCACACCTCAAATACAACCTGACCAAAATCAGTATCAGTGTTTCCTTCCTTATTTCTGTTAAAACTGTAGTCATTCCAAGATCAACTTCTTTGCATCATTTCTATCCCTCTTTCTCTCCCTAAATTTTTAAATACTTTATTTTTTAGAACATTTTTAGATTTATAGGAAATTTGAGAAGATGATATAATTCCCATATACCTCATACTCAGTTTCCCTTATTAGTAACTTCTTACATTAGTTATGGTATTGTTACTGCAATTAATGAACCAATATTGATACATTATTATTAACTAAAGTCCACACATTATTCAGATTTCCTTAGTTTTTACCTAATTCTTTTTTCTGTTCCAGGACCCCATCCAGGACACCATATTACATTTAGTTCTCATGTCTCCTTAAGCTTCTATTGGCTGTGACAGTTTCTCAGACTTCCCTTGTTTTTGATGACCTTGACAGTTTTGAGGAGTACTGGTCAGGTATTTTGTAGGATGCCCCACTGTTGGAATTTTTCTGATGTTTTTCTTATGATTAGACTGGGATTATGTGTTTTGGGAAGGTTGACCATAAAGGTAAAGTAACATTTTTATGATATCGTATCAAGGGTAAATAGTATCACAATGATTTTTTTTTTTACTGTTGATATTGACCATGATCACCTCGCTAAGGTAGTGTTTATAAGGTTTCTCCACACTATGTTACTCCTTTTCCTTCTCTTTCCATACTGTACTCTTTAGAAAAAACTCACTATTCATATCTCATACTGTTTTTCTTAAAAAATAAATATATATACATATATATATATATATATATATATATATATATATATACACACATATATATACACACACACACACACACACACATTTTTTAAAATTTATTTTTATTGTTAGACTTACTGGGGTGACATCTGTTAGCAAGGATTACATAAGTTTCAGGCATACAGTTCTACAGAAAAATATTTTTTTCAATTACAGTTGACATTCAGATTATATTAGTTTCAGGTGTACAGCATAGTGGTTAGACATTTATGTAACTTATGAGGTGATTTTCCGATAAGTCTTGCATCCACCTGACACCATATATAGTTACTACAACATTATGACTATATTCCGTATGCTGTACTTTACATCCCAGTAACTTATAGCTGCCAATTTGTACTTCTTAATCCCTTCACCTTTTTCACGGAGCCTCTCAAGCCCCCTTCCATGTGGCAGCCATCAGTTTGTTCTCCAGAGCTGTGAGTTTGTTTCTGTTTTGTTTATTTTGTTCTTTAGGTTCCACATATAAGTGAAATCATGTGGTATTTGTGTTTCTCTGTCTGACTTATTTCCCTCTAAGTCTATCCATGTTGTCACAAAGGGTAAGATTTCATTATTTTCTATGGCTGAGTAGTATTCCATTGTGTACATGCACCAAATATTCTTTATTCATTTGTCTTTTGATTGGAACATTTAATTCATTTACATTTAATGTAATTATTGGTAGGTATGTAGTTATTGGCATTTTATTTTCTGATTGTTTTTGTAATTCTCTGTTGTTTTCTTACTCTCTTGTATGATGATGACTTCCTGTAGTGGTGTGTTTGGATTACTTTCTCTTTATTTCTTATATGTCTCTTGTAGATTTTTGGTTTGTGGTTACCATGTGCTTCATATATATCAAGCTGTGTTATAGCAGAATATCTTCAGTTGGTTAAGTTCAAACACATTCTAAAATCACTACCAATTTTACTTACCCCTTCCACATTTATGTTTTTGTCATTGTGTGTGTGTGTTGTATCCCTTAATTTACTGTTGTAACTACACACAGTCTTCCTACTTTTGCCTTTTAACCTTTAGTGTTGGTTGATCCCTGCTTTTATTATGTGCTTACCTTTGCCAGTGAGGATTTAAGTTTTTTTTTTTTTTTTATATTTTCTTATTAATATATATCTCTATATTCTTCTTCTTAAAGAAGTCCATTTAACATTTCTTGTAATACTGGTTTGGTGGTGATGAACTCCTTCAGGTTTTTCTTTTCTGGGATCATAGCCCACACTTGAAGAGTGGAGTTATGTTCTCTTCCTTAGGATGGAATATTTGTGTATATTATTTGGAATTCTTCTGCACAGTGTTCTGTCTCTCCTTCCCCATGTATTTATTGAATCATTTATTTAAATTGGTATAGACATAGGGTTATAATCCAATACTATTTTTATTTATTTTATTGCTCAAATTTTCCACTTTGGACATTGGAAGCTCTTTTAATTGGCCCTGTGTCCCTTTGGACATTGGGAGCTCTTTTAGTTGGCCCATGCCCCCATCAGTGTAGGTTTGTGTTTTGGGGGTTTTTTTTGGCTCTTCTTTCTGGCACTAGAAGATGCTCCAGGCTCAGCTTGTGTATTTCTACGCTAGTCCTAGAATCAGCCTTTTCTTCAAAGAGCGCTTATTCCTTTTATTGGGGAATAATACTGGAAAACAAAATCAGAGCACTAGGTGTTTTTGCTGCTATTGGAGTGTTGTTTTCTGTCATTCACTCCTCTCTTGCTCCCCATTCCAGACACACACTAGTTATCAAAGTATCATTCTTTTATTTCTACTACCATTACCCTTATCCCATCTTCAATACTTGTTAGGTATATGGCCTTGGGAATCTAAGCCTTATTTTTCTCATTAGTGAAATAGGAATAAAACTCCTAAACATAGGATTATTCTGAAAATTTAATTTTAAATGAAATAATGTACATGTCTGGCACATAGATAGTGCCCAACAAATAGTTCTGTAATAATTACTGTTACTTAAGGATTATTATATGAGGGCTGTTCAGAAAGTATCCAGCCATGTAAGAAAACTAGAAAAAAGAAAAAAAACACTAGAAAAAAGAAAGAAAACTAGAGGTATTTATGGCTGGATTTTTACAGACAGCCCTAGTATGGTTTAGCAGAGGTTACATATGCCAAGTATCAAGCATAGTACTCAGGTCATTCTAAGTACCCGATAAAATTCTAGTTTCTTTTATACTGCAAATATTGCTATGAACTTCTATGTAGTTTTCTTAGCTCCAGACTCTCTGTTCAGTTCATTTGACACACTGGTATCAGATTATTGCTCCTTAAGTACAGATTTAGTTATGTAATTTTTGTTCAATATCATTCATCCACCCCAAGTCCATTGTTAAATTTGGCATGTATCCTTCTAATCTTTTCTATTCATTTTTAAAACATTTTGTAATCAGATAGTATATACAATTTTAAATCTTGCTTTTTAATTTAGCTTTATGACATAAATACTCTTTGCTGTTAGAAACTCTTTGTAAACATCTTTTAAAATACTGGCAGAGTGTTTTATTGTTTGGTCACATACCCTCTCTTACCTTTCTTCTGTTAATTGAACTTTCAGATTGTTTTTAGAATTTTTATTATGAGAACTCTGAATGTTTTTGTCTATAAACTTTTGCCTGCATTTAGGGTTATTTTTTAAGGGTAGATTTCCCAGAAGTAGAATTACTGGGTTGGATGATATAAACATTTTTTATTAATTATAAAATTAATTAATTTGATTGTATTTAATTTTAAAATTAATTAATTTGAATATATTTTCAAAAGTAGTATAAAATGTAAGTTACTTATATGTTTGGTAATTCCAGAACCCAAAGATGACTACAGTTACATTTCCCTTTAGTTTTTCTTTCTATGCACATATATCGCATTATCTATTATATATTTAACATAATTGGGATCATATCAAGTGGCTGTATTTCCCAAAATAGAATCCTCAGAACACTTACAACTCCTGTAAGATGTGCTACAAAGTAACCAAAATAAAAAAGTAAGTTTTCTGGGGTCAAATACATTGGGAAATATTAAACCATATTCCCGTCTTGGATATTCTCATGAATAAGATTAACTCACTTAACTCTTGCTGATAAAAACAACCTAGAATTTTCCAAATTTATTTAACAGGTTTTTTTTTGTAACCCTTGTTAATGGCTTATAGAAATAGTGTTTTATATAACAAAAACTTTGGGAAATGCTGAAAAATGATAGGACTATTTTATATACTCTTGCTAATTGATTTCTAAAGGATTTCACTGTTGACAACATATAAATATGCTGGTTTCACCTCTTCTTTGACAGCACTAATACTCTCTTTTTTTTTTTTTTTTTTTTTTTTTTTTTTTTTTGGTTGGTTCCCTGGCTGGGAATCAAACCCAGGCCACGGCAGCGCTGAAGCCTAGCCACTACACCACCAGGGAACCCTCCCAATGTTCTCATCTTTAAAAATTCTGCTTTGACAAATGAAAATATTTTATTGTTTTATATTTTTTATGATTAGTGAAATTGAACTTTTTGTATATTTTTAAAATTTATAACATAATACACAATAGTGGTATAAAAAGTACTTTGGAACCCACAGCCTGGGTTTGAATTATGTTGTTTACTAAATTTTGTAACTTTGGGCAAGTCACTAAATTTATCACCATCTTTAAAACTAGAATAATCTTTCATGGAGTTGTGAAAATGAACTAATGTATATAAGAACTTTTTGGCATGAAGCAAGCATTTAATAAAACATAGCCGCTATTATCTTTTCAGAATTGACTATAAAATTTCTCTATGGACCATTCACTCTTACACTCAAGATAACTACTCTCTAATATGAGCTCAAACCACTTTCATATAGTATCACATACTACATTTCTGCCTATATCCTCCATGAAACTGGGTTATATAGTATAAGACAGGTGCAACAGTAGTGTGCTGATGTGTACAGAACTGAATGCAGACTGCAGGTACATGCTGCTTTTGTGATCTTGGGCATATGTTTAATCTCTTTTGATGTTTCCTCAGCTGTAGATGATAATATGTACCCATTGTTTAGTTTGAATAAGGTATGTTAAGTCTTTGTACCTACTTATTACATAGCTACTTATTAATACATGTTCTTTCCTAATAGTTCTTACTATCATACTGTGAGTGTTCCACTGCTATGATTTTGCTTACTGTTATTCCCTTTCTCTTTTCTGTGCCTGCAGAAATATCAGCCACTGATTTGTTGTTATTATTAGTACTACTACTACCTACTCTTTAAGGTCAAGATTTTCATGATTTGCTGTCACCCCTCATCAAACAGGATGTGATCATTTATTCTCTTGAAATCTCTTGTCAGTATGTATCAGTGTTTCTTAAAATACTTAAGACATTTATATTTTTGTCTTATCCTTTGTTTGCCTAATTCCCCCACCCTTCTTACTTAGACTGTAAATTCTTTAATAGTAGGGACCATTTTATTTATCTTGATAATCCCTGTAGCAGTTTGTATAGTACTTTTCTCATAGGAGGCTTTCAGTAATTTATTGCATTTAATTAATTTGTAGTCTGGTTTATAACCATTCTACTTTTCTGAGACAATATTCTTGGAAATAACTAGAGATTTCCAAATTGCCCAAATATTCTCCGTTTTCTTAATGTCTCTGCAGTATTTAAGACCATTAATAACCTGCCTTTACATAAAACTCTTTTAGTCTCCATGGCATACCACTGTCCTGGTTCTTCTTCCCTAGAATCATTTTCTTTTGTTGCTGATAACTTTTCTTCCTTGAGGAAAATGATCATGACCATTTTTTCAGGTCATTCCTCCAAACTGGATCTGTACCCCAGATCTCCTTACTTGAAGTAGGGGTTCAACACACTCTTAAACAGTAATTTCCACATTGGAGTTCTCCCAAGCCTTGCTGTGTTGTGTTTTCACTGTCTTCCTGCCATCCCTGAAAACATGACCCTTTCAATTTAAGGAAACGGATTGAGGATTACAAAACAGCAGCGTGCGGAATTAACAAAATTTATAAAATTGTTATAGTAGTAGTCTCTATTCTGTAGTTTCTGACTCATTTCACAGATTCACACCTGAAAACTGTGATATTCTGCCCTTGGTTTTTATTTCACAGATTCACACCTGAAAACTGTGATATTCTGCCCTTGGTTTTTATTTCTAGAGTAGCCAAACCTCTTCCTTCTTTTTCAGTTTACCTTTTGTTACCATCAAGGTCAGAGAATGGAACCAAGATAATATAAAATAGATGCTCCTTTGTGATAATGGGCTATTTGTGTTTCTGAGGGCTTCAAGTTAGGATGGTCATTCAAGAAGCATCTGCCCTATCTTTTCTCACATTCCATCTTTACTAGTGTTAAGGCTTTGACTATAATCTCTGCAATTTACTTACGTATATATTTCTTAGTATTAACCCTTTCTCTTTAATTCCATGTAAAAAAACACTGTCTAGAATTGAATCAATTATTTTCACAAAGTTGTATTCTCTGGACTTTGTTTATATTAGCGGTTTTTATTCTTCATATTTTCCACATTAAAAAGTGATATTGTAATTAGTTTATTTATTTGTGTTTTTATTTATTACTTTTCTTCCTCACTAGAATGCATACCACAAGAAGGCTAGATCTTTGCTTGCTTTATACATTGTTGTATCCCTAGGTCCTGTTACAGTGCAAGTGCTAAATAAACATTTAAAATCCATGTGTGAATAAATGTTATTACCATATGCCCTGCCTACTCACAGGTATGTTGTGAAAAATAAGAGACTACATGTGAAAAGCACCAGATTAAATCCACCATAGCACTGTTTCAGTTATTTCCTAATTCAAATCTTAGCAGTCTTCAGATCCTATTGACTTATTCTTCCTGATGAATTTTTCTTTCACTTTCCTTTTATTACCCATACAAAGCCTTTAAATCAAGTCTTCTCACATTGCAGCTATTGTTTTCATTTTTTTCTACCTTTAGTTTATGTTACACATTTTCAGGTTAATCTTAAACTTAAAGCATTGCACTAAGAAGATCATCTGTACTCCCTTATCACGCTTCAGTGTACTCCTACAGTCTGAAGCTGGAGTTCAAGCTCAAGAGGAGATTGGATACCTTTCATCTTCTGACTAATTTACCTCTAGTCTCTTTTCCCATTACTTACACTTTTTGCCCAAAATATTCTGGATTCTTGCTTAAGTTTATATATTAATTTGAATTGATTACACTCTTCTGTTGACCAAGATACCAAAGACAGAGTCTCTGCTCTCAAGGAAGCAAGCAATTATGCTAAACATTGCAAGCTTGTCCAACCTGTGGCCCAGGATGGCTTTGAATGTGGCCCAACACAAATTAGTAAACTTTCTTAAAACATTATGAAAATTATGCACAAATATTTTTTTAGCTCATCAGCTATCATTAGTGTTAGTGTATTTTATGTGTAGCCCAAGACAATTCTTCCAGTGTGGTCCAGGGAAGCCAAAAGATTGGACAACCCTGCATTAGAGCATGATAAAGGCCAAAATAGGTGTTGTGGGTGCACAGAGGGCAACTTCTATCCTGGGATGGGGTGGGTAGGTCAGAGGAGATTTCACTGAGTAGTTTACACTTGAATTTGACCTCTAAAGACTAATAGGATTGACTAACATGAATCAAGGAAAGTCTATTTTAGGCCAAAGGAAGCAAAAACAGGAAGGCATAGAGAATAGAGACACCTTTGCGTGAGTTTTGTGAGTATTTCAGTGGCTGGAGCAGAGAGTATAAGGGACTAGGTGCACAGAGGCCAGAGAATGCAAGAGCTGGGTCAAAAAGGCCTTTTGTGTGTGATTCCATTCTCCATGTATATACTGAGGGCAACAGAAATCCAGGAAGAATTTTAAGTAGGGCATGACTAGTCCAATTGGTCCCTTTGCTTATATTGTCCCTTTTGCCTGAAGTGCTTCCCTTTATCTTTCCTCATAACCATGACCCATGCCTCTACCCACTCATTTTCCAAAGATTACAACAGCTCTGGCTTCCATAAAATCATAAACCACCTGGTCAAGAGTAATTTCATCCTCCTTTGTGTACTCATTCTCCAAGCCATTTAGATTCAAAACCTAAAATCCACAATATAACAACAGTAATGGGAAATTTTTTTTTTTTTTTTGGTTGGTTGATTGGTTTCCTGAGCGGGGATCGAACCCAGGCCACAGTGGTGAGAGCACTAAGCCTAGCCACTACTCCTCCACCAGGGAAGCCTCAGTAATGGGAATTTTTAAAAAGAAAAAGTATTTAATATGTAATCATCCCAACATAAGTTTTTCACATTACACATTGTTTTCTAAATTTATACATATGCGTAACATAGATAATTGAAATCATGGTGTGTATATGTATAAAATTTTGTTTTACATTATATCACATTACATGATTACAAACATTTTTAATGAATGTATTATAGATCATTCCTATATGATGACATAAAGTTTATTTTTTATTTTTAGCTATTTATAGATGTCATAATTTTCATGTGAATTTTCTCCTTTTTTTCTGTTTTTGTTTTTTTCCTGTTGGAACTAGTTCCTTATGCTAAATCCTCAAGATTGGAATAACTAAAACAAAGTGTTTTGAATTATCTTTGACTTTAACACTCTAACCTTTACCCCTTCCTCAGTCAATGAATTACCAGATGTTGATCCTTTGGCAATGTACCTGGCATCAGTGTCTTTCTTTCTATTCTCACTGTTTTCAACCAATTTTGTCCCTCATGCCAGGTTATTGCAATCTTTTTTTTTTTTTCTAATTTATTCCCCCATTCTCCAGTGTTTTCCTTTCCAGTTCTCCTCTTCATGCCAGATTAATTGCCCTAAACCATTGTTTTGTATAAAAGATTCATCTGTTTGATAAGTATTTATTGAATGTATATCATGTGTCAGCTGACATTTCAAGGTATGAACATCCCCTCATTTACTTCACACCAGCCCTCTGACTCAGTCAGACTGGTCTATTCATGTCTTCTAAACATGCCATCTACATTCCCATGTCTGAAATTTTGTTTTATTTTATTTATTTATTTTTATTATTATTATTTTTTGTAGTATGTGGGTAGTTCCCTGGTTGGGAATCGAACCCAGGCTGCAGCGTTGATAGCGCCAACGCCGAATCCTTAAGCCACTATACCACCAGGGAACTCCCCTGAAATTTTGTTTTAGAATGAGCTTCTGTTCAGAATCCATTTTGCTTCCCTTTTCTCATTTATTTTTGTTTCATTCTGTCCTCAAAACCCAGCTCTAGTCTCAGCCCTTCCTCCCTAAAGTTTCTTGTCTCTAAACTGTCACAGCTGAGAATGAGCAACATCCTCATTCTATCTTACCATATAAACTCCAAATTCCTTGATCTTGTTTTTAAGGCTTTCTAGGATCTGACCCCATTTTTTATTTCCAACCTGGCTTCCTATTATTACTTAACATGAACTGTCTGATTTCCTTGGACTCTTCTACTTTCTGTTCTTTAAATATTCCATGCCCATTTCCATATCCATGCCTTTCTTTGCTCATGTTTGTTCTTTCTCTCATTCCATCTAGCTCTCAAATCTTACCCATTTTATTGAACATATTTTTTCATTTTAATTTATTTATGATATTTGTGTTTTAAACAACAACAAAAAAACCAACTTGTAACTTTATAATCCATATGGGAGGCCCATATACTTAAAGAGTAATATAAGATCTGTATATCTATATATGTACATACACACACACACACACTCACACACACAGATATATATATAAATTGTTAATGATTTCTACCACCTCTTCCAGGTTATCCCTCTTAAGGTACCAGCATTAAAGGCTTGGTATCATGGTATGTGTCCTCTCACACCTTTTTCTTTGCCCTTAACACAGACTCTGTGGACCTTTTAATTACTGCTCCTTGCTCTAACAAGAATGTGAATATACTCTATACCAGTGTTCTCAAAATATTGTCCAGGACCCTTGAGAGTTCCATAAGACCCCTTTGGGAGGTCTACAAGCATAACTATTTTCAAATACATAAGATGTTATTTGCCTTTTTGCTGGGTTGACGTTTGCACTCATAAGAAAAAGCAGAGGTGGATAAAAGTGCTGGTCCCTTAGCACTAATCAAGGTGGTGACACCAACTGTACTGGTCCATGTATTCTTTGTGTGTGTGTGTGTGTGTGTGTGTGTGTGTGTGTGTGTGTGTAGTTCCCTGGCTGGGAATTGAACCCAGGCCGCAGCATTGACAGTGCTGAAGCCTTAGCCACTATACCACCAGGGAACTCCCCTGGTCCTTGTATTCTTCATTGCCACATGCTTACATTAAATAATGCTAGTTTGGAGTCCCCTGATGGTGTAGCAGCTTAAGGCTTCAGTGCTGGTGCTGTCAGCGCTGTGGCCTGGGTTCGATTCCCAGTCAGGGAGCTACCCACATACCAGAAAGCAAAAAAAAAAAAAAAAAATAATGCTAGTTTCACTTAATATCCTTGATGATTATGCAAAAAATTATTAATTTTATTAAAATCTTATCCTTGAATATACTTTTATTCATTTATTTATTCCTAGTTTTATTGTGATATAATTGACCTATAAATTGTGTAAGTTTAAGGTGTATGATGTGTTGATACATGTATATATTGTGAAATGTTTACCACAATAAAGTTAGTTAACACATTCTTTACCTCATACAGTTACCAATTTGTGTTATGGTGAGAACATTAAAGCTCTACTCTCATAGCAGATTACAGGTATACACAATACAGTTAACTGTAGTCACCAGGTTGTACCTTAGGCCCCTGAAACTTATTCATCTTACATAATTGAAAATTACACATCTTTTTGTGTTCTGTGTGTACTGAATGAGAAGTAAGCATGACATACATTGCTATACACTGAAGATGGTGTCCCAAGGAAAAGCACTGGCGCAGTTGTCCAAGTTGCAAGCTAAATAAGCTTCCTTTTCGTAGAACACCATTTTTACTTGAAAGAACCACTGACAAACTAGTAATTCAGACCTGGGTATCTGATAGGCATTTTCCTGAAAATGAAAGAAGTGAGCCTGTTATTTCATGGAAAACAATTGACAGTGTTTGTTGCCAGTGATAAAATTCAAGCCTTCAAGTGAACATTAAAATTTTGGATAACTTGTATTTGCCACTGTGAGCTTAACAGCTCCCTAAAAAAAGACTTTTCTGATGAGATTAACAAATATGATTTTTGGGGGGGATAGTTCCTTGGCTAGGAATTGAACCCAGGCCGTGGCATTGAGAGCACCAAAGCCTAGCCACTACACTACCAGGGAACCCCAACAAGTATGATAGTTTATGCTGCACAGTTAAATGCTTAATATGGCAAAAAGAGTATAAGAGGGGAATCCTGAAATAAAAAATGTTTGAGGATCACTACCCATCATCTTGCAACTTGCTTTTTCACTTAGTATGTCATGAACACCATTCAAGGTCAGTGCATTTATATATAAAATTCTTTTACATAACATCATGGTGTTCTATCATGTGGTTGATACACATCTACTCTATCATTCATCTATTGATGGCCATTCAAGTTGCTTTTATTATCTTGCTAATTTAAATAATGCAGTAACAAACATTCTTTATATATATCCTTGTGCACTGATGCTTTTATAGCTATAGTATGGATTCCTAAAAGTTGATCTGTTTTTTTATGATCTATCTTATTAAAACTTTGTCTTCTTACAACATCTCTGGTCATTTCTTCTTGTTTTTGCCCACTTTTTATACTCTTACTCATTTACTGTCTTTTGATGTCCCCATGCTGTTGTCCTGTTTTTTAAAAATACTCTTTCTCTATGCCTGTCTTGTCTTGACAACTAGATTATAAAAACAGAAACTCCCTGAAGGCAGGGACGGTGTGTTATACGGTGTATAGGCACTCAGTAAATAATGAGACAGGGATTGAGGGTTGATATGAGAAAAATGCCTTAATGGCTGCATTTTGTGGCCAGATAGGTGCTGAGGGAAGCTGCATTTATGCATTCTTTCATCTTGGGAACTTTTTTTTTGGTGGTTCCCTGGCTGGGAATCGAACCCACCAGGCCACGGCATTGAGAGCGCCGAAGCCTGGCCACTAGACCACCAGGGAACCCTATCTTGGGAACTATTTGATAATTAGAAAGAGTAACTTCTCCAACTTAATTCTCTCATTTCAGGCAAGTACATCGCCTCAACACAGCGACCTGACGGGACCTGGCGCAAGCAACGGAGGGTGAAAGAAGGCTATGTGCCCCAGGAGGAGGTCCCAGTGTGCGTGGTTAAGCAAAAGGAGGGGGTATTTAATAGGGTCCCTACAGAAAGAAAGAACATGTTGAGAGTTCCCTCGTGGTGTAGTGGCTTAAGGCTTCGGCGTTGGCGCTGTCAACGCTTTGGCCTGGGTTTGATTCCCAGCCAGGGAACTACCCACATACCAAAAAAAAAAAAAAAAAAAAAAGAACATATGTGCCTATGAGTTTAGGGAAGAATCTCCTGATCTCCAAATTCCAGGAATGGAAGGAGGGGACAATTCTCTGAGAAAGGAGAGGAGGGGCTTGGAATTCAGGGATAACTGACGGTTAGAAGCCACTAATCCCATTCCTATGGCCTCCATCAGAATGGTCAAATAACATTCAGAGATCTAGAGTTTTGAGACCTAGGGAACTCTCCTACAACCTGCAAAGCAGAGGAAATTTGGAGAGGGACCAAGGGGGAGGAAGGCAGCAGAGAGGTTGAAAGGGCGAAGTGATTGGGGAAGGTTAAGGAAAGGGCTCCAAAAGTCAGTGATTGTTTGAAATGGTTGACATCTGCTCCCTGTAGGTATGAGAACAAGTATGTGAAGTTTTTCAAGAGCAAACCAGAACTGCCCCCAGGGCTGAGCCTGGAGGCCACTGTTCCTGTCACCCCAACAAGGCCTGAAGGTGGTGAACCAGGCCTCTCCAAGACTGCCAAACGCAACTTAAAACGGAAGGAGAAAAGGCGGCAGCAGCAAGAGAAAGGGGAGGCAGAGGCCTTGTGCCGGACTCTTGATAAGGTGTCCTTGGGAGAGACAGCCCAACTCCCCAGTGCTCCACAGGGCTCCTGGGCAGCCCCTGCAGCCTCTGACCAGGCTGACTCAGCTGCCACCACCGAGAAGGCTAAGAAGATAAAGAACCTAAGGAAGAAGCTTCGGCAGGTCGAAGAGCTGCAGCAACGGATCCAGGCTGGGGAAATCAGCCAGCCCAGCAAAGAGCAGCTAGAGAAGCTAGCCAGGAGGAGGGTGCTGGAGGAGGAGCTAGAGGACTTGGAGCTGGGCCTGTGAGGCCTTTGGGGAATAGGGAATGGACTGCAGAACAAACCATGGGGCTCTCTGAGTTTGTGGGGAAGGTGAGCAACAGCAGTAAGGAGGGGTACCTCCCATACTGGCTCACATCCACGGCTCATGGCCCAACTCTGTCCTCCAGAACCTAGCCTCTCCCTCATTCTTTTCCTATTTTTTTGGACTTTTCCCTTTCCCATTCCCAGTGTTCAAAAATCTCAGTAACTGCCCTAGGTTCCTTTGCTGCTGATTTGTGTGTCTTGTTCAAAAGAAAATTGGGTGGGTGGGACTCTCTTGGAGAATTGAGGTTGAGGGTAGGGAGAGTACACCCAAGTTTTGGAGTCTTGGTTCCTGTTCACAGTGTTTATGGGTTATTCCCCTCCCCAACCCTTGACTCTTTTTTTTTAAAGAACCGAATAAACACATAGACAAATTGTCTAGCTTTGCCTCTTTTCTTTTTAGCTTCTAGTAGGTGTTTTTATCCCCTTCTGTTTGTCACACAAAGACAATTTTTAGGGTAGATGACCAAATCAGCAACACTGATTTCTGTGTTTCCTCAGACTTCAGAGAACAGAAATTATGGTAAAATAAAATGAAACTTGGAACAAATTTCATTTGACATGTTTTCATGTGTCGTCATCGTGCTGCATAGCAATGGGGACTTTGTACTGACCTTACTGTTTCTTTATGAAGATAATCGACCTACTACTTCACAGCTTCACTGGGTAGCTCATCTGAAATTTTACCTTGTCAGATGCCAACCCAAGATGGCATTGTGGGGGGCAAACATGATATAGGAAGAGGAATTTACAGTTAAAAAAGCTATCACTTAATTTTTGCATATCCTTTGATTTCCACATGCTCGATTATCACAATCTTTGTTTCTAGTTAGCTGCTAGTATAGAAACCGATGGAAGAGAAAGTCAACTGTAATGAACTATCTTAGGAGTTCAAAGTTCTTAGCCTGATACAAAAGGTCCCACACAATCTGACCTCATTTCTTGTCATTCCTCAATTCTGGTCAAACTCTGCTCCAACTGTATACTGTACTATTTTCAATTCATCAAATAAGCCATATTCTCTTTGAGCCTCAGTCATTTGCCCTTGCTGGTTCCTTTGCCTAGATTCTCTTCCTGACCCCTTCACCCTAGTGAATTTTTGCTTAGTCTCAGCTTTAATGTTATCCTCTCTGGGAAAACTTCTTTTACCCTCAAATACTAATTTAGGTGACTCTCTTCATTTTTATTTTACTTTTTAATTTAAAAAAATTATTTTTCAATTACAGTTGACATACAATATTAGTTTCAGGTGTACAACAGTGATTATAGACTTTTATATGTTACAAAGTTGTATAATCTAGTACCATCTGACACTATACATAATTATTAAATAGTATTGACTGTATTCTCTATGCTGTGCTTTACATCCCCATGATTTTTGTAATACCAATTTGTACTTAATCCCTTTTTCACCCATCCCCCAAGCCCCTCGCATTTGGTAACCATCAAAATGTTCTGGTGCCTCTCTTGCTTCCTTATCACTCCACATTTAAAGTTTGTAGTGGCTTTTATTACATTATGTTGTCATGTTTGTTTACTTGTTAGCCCTCCTCCTCATTAGATCAGGGACTAATGCCTCAAGCCCTGGAACTCTGTTTATTATCATCATTGGATCCAGAGCCCAACATAGTAAATTCTCAAATTCTTGACTAAATGAATAAGGCCACAAGCCACGTGGAGAAACAGAAGAGGAGGGATAATTTATGCCACGCACAAATGAACAGTTAATGACCTGAGTGGGCATCTCAGTGGGAGACCAGAAACCCTCGTTCCCTTGTATAGGACCTCCACACAATTAGAAAGATTTATAAATAAGATTTAATTGGCTTACATGTAGGTGTTTGATGCTATCTAAGTTCAGACATTTTAGAGGAATCCATACTTTAAAAATCATTAAGGAGACATTATTTGCTTTGCAAAAGGATTTACCTCAGTAAACTTTTAAATTTTCTAGGTCTTTAGTGGTTTGATTAAAGTTTATTTTGGTATTTGTTGGCCCCTGCCAGTCATTGTGCTAGTCTGGAGGAATGCGATTATGAATACATTGTAGAACAGTCATTTAAGGAAGCTATTAAGTCATGCAAATCACGAATTAAGTACTAGGCAGATTTAATTAAATTCTTTGGTAGAAATATCAGTAATGTGTTGAGGGAAAGCTAAGAAACAATTTATTCTGTTGGGGGAATAGAGAGGCTTAATGGTGGATTTGGATTTTGAATAAGACCATGACTTGCATCTCAAGAAAGGCAAGGAGGGGAGAGAGCAAGTATGTCATAGGCTTGACAAAGTAAAAGGTAAGTGGTGAATTTGCTTTCAGTTTTGCAGGGCCATGTTTCTCCTTACATAAAATCAATGTTAATCACCTGGTAATAGGATGAAACTACGCACATAAGCTAGTGTTTTTCTTTTTTTTTTTGTTTTGTTTCTTTTTTTTGTCTGTTTTTTCTTTTTTTCTTTTTTTGCCTTTTTTTTGTATGTGGGTAGCTCTCTAGATGGGAGTTGAACCCAGGCCACAGCACTGATAGCACCGGAGCCTTAAGCCACTACACCACCAGAGAACTCCCCATAATCTAGTGTTTTTCTAAATGTGGGTCATGAAATCAATTTAGAAAGTTGTGACCATTTAGTTTCTTAAGTAGAAAATAGCAGAGACTGATGCTTTATAAGGGTAAATATGTTTCATAATAATTTTGTTTTAAAATATGTATGTATGTGGGGGTTCCCTGGTGGTGTAGTGGCTAGGCTTCGGTGTTCTCAACACTGCAGCCTGGGTTTGATTCCCAGCCAAAGAACTACCCCCCCCCCCAAAAAAAAAATGTATGTATGTATGTATGTGTATGTATTGGATTAGAATGTAAGAAATATTCCTTACCTTAGTTGGCAGGAAAATAAATTTGAAAGCCATTAATAAAATCAATATTGAGAGGCTGAGGCATCACACACACTCTCCTGGTCACTGTATTTGAGATGGGTAGGGTAGAGGATATTAGTTTAATTATTTCCCCAATGTATCCTTATAGCTTACGGCAAAGTAAATTAGCCCCTGGCTTTCTTTTTACTTCTGAGGCTATATTTCTATTTATTTGACACTTCTTTTCTCCTTGAAGATGATTCCCTTCTAATGTGTTAATAGCAAAGATTCTAGGGACCAGAAGTGAGTTATTTTAGGACTGGCCATTTACCCTTATGGGCTAAGAGCACATATGTTAGTTTCTTATTGTCCACTAGGTGGTATTGTGAGGGGTCAATATTTCCAAGTTAACTTGACCATCAACATCACCTTGCTTTGAGATTAGCAGATACCTTAATTCAGCAAGAAAATCTTTTCTCTTCAGGCTCCCAGACATTCCAGGAGAGGGTATCTAGATCTCCCTCTTCACTAACTATAACCTAGTCCTACAAATTGAGGATAGAGAATCTGTAATTGAGAGGTTACAATTTTTGGTCAATATTGCCATCTCTCAAAAGAGATCAAGAATGCTTTCCATACTTACCTGGCAGGGGAGATACCATGATCACAAAGGTGGTTTTCCCAGGGCGAGGCTTATCCATTGCACTCTGGATGTGCTGACCCCTACGATTTCTCCAAATGTGGGAAACTTGACTGCATAATTTGTGGTAGTTGGGGACTATTCATGCTCTCCCCTGCAAAAAAGTAAAAATAAAAAAAAGAATGCTTTCCATTCTCCCTTGGAGATCAAAGAAAATGCTTAACTACAGTGGAAGTGATGGAGGTTATACCCCAAAATGAATAACTGACTGAGGTTATAGTATTGGCTGAGAGGAGTAGACAGAGGACATATTAAAGATACAAGTATCTTCCTTGGGAAAACAACAAGTCACAGAATTTTATTGAATTCAGCAGACATTTTTCAAGAGTCTTCTACAGGCCAGGAGAATATAAAATTGAATAAATTTTGGGACTTCCTTTCTATAACCTCAAGAAAAATAAAGAAATAAGCATTCAACAATAATATAGTGTGATAAATGCTCTATTAGGGGCATACACAGGGTGCTGTGGAAGCAGAGAAGGGATCCCAGAGTCAACTGTGGGAGCAAAGGTGGTGATCAGGGAAGGCTTTCCAGAGATGGCCCCTAGTCTGAGACTGAGCCTGGAAGAATGAATAGGAGCCTTCAAACACTGTAGAAATCTACAAGGTTCTTCAATACTCAAGTCTTTCTTGGTGACTTCATTTACTCCTGTGATTTCAATAATTGCCTCTGTACTAATAACTTTCAATCTTTCTCTAGCCCAGTCATCTCTAAAACCTGCCCATCCACTATCTCCTATTTGGATTTGGTGCTTCAAATTTAATTTGTCTAAAACCAAACACTAAAAGAGGCCCAAGGCTATTTATTTCTATGGTTGTCATGTAATTTTTATCCTTATTATCCAAATGGATATGTTAGTCATTTCTTGTCTGAACTACTTCAAAAGCACACTAACTGGTCTCCAACTTAGATCTCTTCCCACCACCCATCTCCCCAGTCTGTTCAATACACTTTGATCTTCAACAAGATTTTTTTTAAGGGATTTATCTCTTTTAAGCCAATGTTGGTGGCATCATTTCATTGAACAACTTTAGTGTTTCCCTTTGGTCTACTCTTATAAAAAGACCTCAAAGAGCTCTCTAGACTCTTTCACTATGTGAGGATACAAGACATCTGCAACTTGGAAGAGGGACAATGCTGGCACTCTGATCTCAGATTTCCAGCCTCCAGAATTGTGAGCGACAAATTTGCTGTTTATAAGCTTCCCACTCTGTGGCATTTTGTTATTAGCAGCCCAAATCGACTAAGACAGCAACTATATTTTAGTACTAAGTTAGTCTTCTAATCTTAAACTCTATGAGTCCCTTAAATGTCTTTTATAGCCAAACTCCATTTCCTGAATATAGATCATGCTTTTCTACCTTAGTAGCTAAGTGTACACTATTCTTTTAATCTTCCTTATCAAAACACTATCTATTTTAGGAAGGGGCTGCTTTCCTGAACATAACATTAAAGGCAGAAAACATATATGACAGGAGATTTATATTTTAATATACAAGGTCTGTCCAGAAAGTATCCAGCCATGTAATATGAAAAACAGAGGCATTTATTGAAGAAGGTAGAAGATAGAAGAAATATTTGTATGTAAGACAATGGTACCTCAATCCCCTATTCGGTATATGATCTTCTTGAGGAAATCTGGTTCATTGGTAGCAGTTTGAAACAAGTCATTAGCAACTGCAGCATGATCAGTGTTCCTTCTGCTCTGGCAGCAGAAGTCAGGGAATGACATTTAAAAAAATTTTTTTTTTATTGTTAGACTTATTGTGTTAGCAAGAAATACATAGGTTCCAGGTATACAGTTCTACGGTACATTGTCTACTTGTTGCATTATATGTTCACCACCCAGTGTGAATTCTCTTTCCATCACCGTATATTTGGCTCTTCATCCCTCCTCTTCCACTCCCTCCCTCTTGTCCCACCCCCTCCCCGCTTGCCCCCAAATAACCATTAAACTATTGATTGTGTCCATGAGTTTTTTTGTTTGTTTGTTTTTTCTTTGTTGCTTTCAGTTTTATATTCTGCATTTGAGTGAAGTCATATAGTTCTTGGAATTTTTTGTCTTATTTCGCTTAGCATGATGCTCTCTAGGTGCATCCATTTCATTGCAAATAGCAGTATTTCATCTTTTCATCTTTTCTTATAGCTGAGTAATATTCCATTGTGTATATGTACCACAGCTTCTTTATCCTGTCATCTATCGAAGGGCACTTTGGTTGTTTCCATGTTTTGGCCACCATGAACAGCACTGTGATGAACATTGGGGAACATAAGACTTTGCGGACCAAGGTTTTCAAGTTTTTGGGTAGATCCCCAGAAGGGGGATTGCTGGGTCATATGGAAACTCCATTTCCAATTTTCTGAGGAACTTCCACAATGTCTTTCATAGCAGTTGTACCAATTTCCATTCCCACAAGCAGTGTGCAAGAGTTTCTTTTTCTCCACAGTCTCTCCAGCACTTGTTATTCCTTGTCTTGTTGATAATAGCCATTCTAACAGGTGTGAGGTGGTATCTCATTGTGGTTTTGATTTGTATTTCCCTGATAGCTAATGAGGATGAGCATTTTTTTCATGTTTGCTGGCCATTTGTATTTCTTCGTGGGAGAAATGTCTGATTAGGTTCTCTGCCCACTTTTTAATTGGGGGGAATGAATTTTGCCATGACACGTTTCATGCCAAGATTTGGTGTCAAAATCTCGGACATAGTAGTTTTTGGAATCCCCAGATCAGCTTTTATTTTGCGCACTGTCAATTTCTGATCATTGTTGATTGCAGCCCATACATGGTCCACATTCTCAGGCATTCCACTTGCTTCAGGTCTTCCAAAATGTGGATCACCTTCAACAGATTCTTGACCATCTTAGAAGCATTTGTGATACACTTTTACGTGTGCAGTACTCATTGCATCATCCCTGAAAGTCTTATGAATCATTCAAATAGTTTCCACGGAGGAACATTCAAACTTAATACAAAATTTGATGCAGATTCATTGCTCTACTCACAGTTACCCAGTACACATTTTCACTCAACATTGTCTAGTGCCCCTGCTGACTAGTACAGTGAGGTCATCATTCTTCACTCATGCGCATTCCAGCCCACTCTCCTTGGTTTCCAGGTTATATCAATGTCGCACAAACTGTTCCTGGTTATGTTGACAACGGCTGGTTTTCTTTTCCAGACAGACCTCATATAAAGAACTCTTGCAAATCAACAACAAAAAGCAACCTCTTCAATAGAAAAAGGCAAAGTACTTAAGCAATTCTAATTGATCTCACTGAGTTTGTCTACCATCATGTTTTCTATTTGTCCCATCATTTTTGTTCTACTTTTCCTGCTGACCTTAGATTGAATATTTTTAGTATTTCTTTTTATCTCCTTTTATTAACTACGTTTCTTTTTTTCAGTAGTTACTCTAGGTTTTGCCATATGCATCTTTAACTTACCATAGTCTACCTTCAAATAATATCATATGACTTCACATGTAATGTAAAAACTTTACAAAAGCATACTTCCATTTTCCCTTCTCCCATCCTTTCTGCTATTGTTGTAATATATTTTACTTCTAACTATATTATATTCCATTATATATTATTACTATTTTTGTCTTAGAGGGTTGATTAT
>PVJL010007985.1:61468-71693 GCA_004026885.1 Lyroderma lyra
TTTTTTTTTTTTTTTTTTTTTTTTTTTTTTTTTTTTTTTTTTTTTTTTTTTTTTTTTTTTTTTTTTTTTTTTTTTTTTTTTTTTTTTTTTTTTTTTTTTTTTTTTTGTTGTTGTTGTTGTTGTTGGTATGTGGGTAGTTCCCTGGCCGGGACTCAAACCTAGGCCACAGCATTGACAGTGCCAGTGCCGAAACCTTAAGCCACTACACCACCAGGGAACTCCTTCATTTTTGATAGTACTTCCCCTGGATATAAAATTCTAAGTTGACACCATTTTTCTTAGCACTTTAAAGGTGTCATTCCATTGTCTTCTGTCTTGCATTGTTTCTGATGAGAAATTAATGGCTGCTTTTATCTCTGCTTCCATATATGTATCTTTTTCTCTGGCTTCTTTTCAGATTTCCTTTTTATCATTGGTTTACAGCAATTTGATTATGCTATGTCTTGGCATCTTGGTATGTTTTGTTGTTCTGTTTGTGTGTTTGTTTTATGCATGTGCATGTTTATCCTGCTTGCAGTTCATCAAACTTTTGGATCTGGGTTTGTTAATTTTTAAAAAATTAAATCTGGTGAATTTTTTTATCATAATTTCTTCAAATATTCTTTTCTGCTCCCTTTGTTTTCCAGTACTCCATATTACATGTATGGTAGAGTACTTGATATGGTCCAACAGGTTACTGAGGTTCTGTTAATTTTTTCCTTCCAGCTTTCTTTTTCTTTCTGTGCTTCAGTTTAGATGGTTTTTATTTCTATGTCTTCAAGTTCACTGATCTTGATCTTCAAGTTCACTTATCATAGTCTACCTTCAAATAATATATATGACTTCATGTGCATCATCTAGTTTGCTAACTCTATACAATGGTGTTATTTATTAATAGTCGCTATTTTTTTCTTCATTTTATTTATGGTATTCTTTAAATATTTGAACTTATAATAGTTGTTTTAAAATCCTTATCTACTAATTCCATAATTTCTGGGTCTGTTTTTATTGTTTTATTTCCTCCAAGCTATAGATTACATTTTATTTTATTTTATTTTAATTTACTTATTTATTTGGTGGTTGGAGGGAACATGTCTAGTATTTTTTTATTAGATGCTGGACAGCGTGATTGTTACATTGTTGAGGTTTTGGATTTTATTGTCTTCCTTTAAAGGGTTTTGTTCTGGAAGGCAGCTAATTTACTTGAATATCAACTTTTGAGACATGTTCTTAAGTTTTGTTAGGGTAGTTCTAACAGAACTTTACCCTTAAGCAGGTAGGAGTTCCACTCCTAAGGCTGATTTTCTTGCAGTCTCTACTAAATGCTGTGAGTATTCAACAAGGTTTCTGTAGTCTGACTGGGTGAAACTCTAATTTTTCCTTCCCTCTGTAAAATCCAGTAATTATTCACTTTGTAATGTTTCAGCAATTGTTCTTTACCTAGTAGTTGATTTTGGCCTATTTTCAAGGAGTCTCACTTCCATGTATGAACAGCCTAAGACTCATAGGACTAATATACAAATTTGTGGAGTTCTTTCTTTGTATAGCTGCCTTCTTTCCAATACTCTCTCCCACAAAATCCAGCCTCCTCAGCCTCTCCCAAATTTAATCTCTGTCCCCTCACTTCAACAAAACCAATGTACTTTGTATTTTCCATTTCTGTGCTATAGTCTGGAAAGTATTTCTGAGCAGATAGATAGTTGGAATAAATGAAAGGCTCACATAATTTGTTTTCTTTTCTCTTGGGGAATCATAATCCTGTGCTGCCTTTGTACAGTATCTGAAAACAGTTATTTCATATATTTTGTGCAGTTTCTAGATTTTTTAAATTTTTAAAATTTTTTTTAAATTTTAATTTTTTAAAGTGGTAAAACAAAAAGATAGTTTATTGAGGAGAAAGTACACTCCAAAGAGGTAGGAGTGGGCTCGAGCAAAGAAAGTGGCTCAGGAGCCTAGATTTTTTTAAATGGTGGTAAGGCTCAACTGATACCAGTTACTTTGTTATAGTCAGAAATAAGCAGACATTTCACTGCATACAGAATTCTAGGTTGACATTTTTTTCTTGTAGTACTTCAAAGATGTCATTCCATTGTCTTTTGACTTGCACTGTTATCTTTGTTTCCCCATATGTAATGTGTATTTATCAGCAATTAAAAGTGAAACAACACTTTTACTATTATGTTGTTTAAAAAAAAGAGCTCAGTGTTGGTAAGTATCAGGAAAATGGGCATATATACTTCCGGTGGGGCAAATTGTAAAAGTCCTCCTTGTAGGGACAATTTGTTTAAAATGTTAGAGGCCTATAGCCAAAAAGTGGAAAACTCCCAAGTTTCCATTAGCACATGAATGAATTTTTAAAATGTGATATATACATACCCAGAGTATTATTAGGCCATAAATAGAATGAGATTCTTATACAAGCTGTAACATGGAATAGCCTTGAAAACATTATACAAGTGAAAGAAGCCAGACATGAAAGGACAAATATTGTATAATCCCATTTAAATGAGGTACCTAAAATGGCAAATTCACAGAGACAATAAGTGGAACAGAGATACCAGGGACTGGGAGAGGTGGAATGGGGACTTATTACTTTAGGGGTACAGAGTTTCAGTTTGAGATGATGAAAAAGATCTGGAAATAGGTAGTGGTGATAGTTATACAATATTGTAAATGCACTTAATGCCACTTCATTTTATACCTAAAAATGGTTAAAGTGATACATTTCGTGCTATGTATATTTTATTACAATTTAAAACTTTTACTGAGAGGCCTAAAAAGATGCAAAATTTTTGGATAAAGCAATTACACTTGTGAGAAATATATAAAGAGCTCATACAACTTAACACCAATAAAACAATATGATTTAGAAATGGGCAAGGGACCTGAATAGGTATTTTTCAAAAGAGGACATACAAATGGTCAATAGACACATGAAAAGATGCTCAATATCACTAATCCTCAGAAAGATGCAAATTAAAACCACAATGAGATATCACCTCGTATCTGTGAGAATGGCTATCATCAAAAAATCAATAAACAATGAGTGTTGGTGAGAGTGTGGAGAAAAGAGAACTCTTGTGCATTGTTGGTGGGTTTGCAAATTGTGCAGCCACTATCGAAAAAAAGTATGGAGATTCCTCAAAAAATTAAAAATAGAACTACCATAGGACCCAGCAATCCCACTCCTAGGTATTTATCATAAGAAATCCAAATTTGAAAATATAGAGAGGGTATATTTTCAAGTCACATTTGACTTCTGCAATTATAAGAGGTGTTCAAAGTGGTTACCATCAGTATTTATGTAATATATAGATAACATCTCTTAAAATGTGTATACACTTGTTTTGACACCACCGGTATATGTATTTCTATGTTCACTGCAGCATTATTTACAATAGCCAAGATATGGAAGGAATCTAAGTGTCCATTGGTAAATGATTAGATAAAGAAGATGCAGTACTTATATACAATGGAATATTACTTGGCCATAAAAATGTGAAATCTTACCACTTGCAACACCATAGATGGACAATGGATGGGTATTATGTTAGGTGAAATATTAATAAATCAGACAGAGAAAGACAAATACCATATTATTTCATTTACATGTAAAATCTTTTTAAAAATGAACAAACAAAACAGAAATAGACTCGTAATTACAGAAAACAAACTAATGGTTGCCAGATGCAAGAGGGGTTGGGTGATTAGGTGAAGAAGGTGAGGGACTAAGAAGTACAAATTGGCAGTTACAAAATAGTCATGGGAATGTTAAGTACAGAATAGGAAATGTAGTCAATAATATTGTAATAGCTATATATGGTTCCAAGTGGGTACTAGACTTATCAGAGGATCACTTTATAAGGTGTATAAATGTCTATGCTGTACACCTGAAATTAATATTGAATGTCAACTGTAATAGAAAAATGAAAATTAAAAATTGTCCTAAGAAAAAAATATATGTAAAGATTTAGTCATAAGAATGTTTTGTTAAGAGTAGTCTTATAAAAACAAAATGAGAAAAAAACCAAAACAAACACAAAGAATACAATTGTAATGTCCCAAAAAATCCATTGATAAAATATACTATGTGTATGATAGACTGCGAGATAGACATTAAAAAAAAAACTATGTTGTAGAAAGACTAAAAGAAAATGTTCCAAAATGTTAGCAGGGTTATATCTGGGTAGTAAGAGTATAGATGATTTTTCTTTTCTTTCATACAATTTTTATATTCTAAATTTATTACAATAAATATGCATTATTTTTAATAAACTGAAAGTACACAATAAAAGTTACTTTACCTCAGTATCTTCCAACTGAAAATGGTTCTTTCCTTTTTCCTTATATGTCTCATCATGGTCTTCTTATTACATAGGCCCTGTGTATCATAGTTGTTTGTGAACCTCACTTACCTCTCCTGCTAAATATATATGAGCTACATTTAGGCACTACCTAAATCAGTGATATTGCCTATTTCAGCACCACTTGTATCATGGAGGTTGGCACACTCAAGCAAGGTCGAGTCTGGTCCAGGTACCAAACCTGATCTAGAGGAAGGGTTGAGTTCTTCTTGAGTTCAGGTATTTCTAAGGTTAATGATACTTGGGTTATATAACCCACAATTTTGAAACAAAGGGAATTATTGGGAAGAAAAACACTGTGTAAACAAATCACATATTCATCAAGCAATTAATACAGACACACGCATTAATTACAAGTGTGGTTTCATTTAATGCAAATCCCTCTGCCTGGAGTTCCTCTTCTGGGGCTACTAGATAAGACAAGGGTCTCAAGGTCTGGATGGTTCTTACCAAATGCCATTCTTGCTAAATGTTAAAATGTAGCACAGTATTTTTTAGAGGCAGTTGCAACAGGATGAGCTTGACTGGGAACCCAACCAGATAAATTTAGCCAACTGCAAAGAAAAATCAACATGTAATTAACAAAATCCAGATAAGTTTTGCCCCCTGCAAAGAAGAAATCAACATGTAATTAACCAAACAGTGTATATAAGCAATGGCTAAAGCTCCCTTTGGGGAGAAAGAGCTTTGGATATGAATCCTTTTCTCCTTTACTTGCTGCCAGTAAATAAAACTACCTAAAAGCCAACCACAGTGTGATTCTTGAATAGAAGCCCCAAGCAAGTTCTGGTTCTTAAATAGAACACCCCAAGTGGTAACTGTGACAAGCTTGTTTTAATTGAATCATGAAAACAATACTTTATCTAGCAATAATGTCCCAGATAATAATATGCATATGCAGTCTGTAACATTCCTAAAACTCTCAAATACAAATGCAAATTCAGTGAATTATAGTTCCTAATGTACAATGTTAAATTCAATGTTTTCTGCTCTGCTTGTTTTCTGCCCTTGGTACAAACATTTTTACACTTTGTACATAACTTTTTCCTACTAGGTTGGGAGTTCCCAGTGGCAGTAGAAATAAAACCAGTCTCATTCATACCTGAATCACTGGTTCCTGGTACCCAGCACATAATGAAACACAATATAGATGTTTGTTTGTTAAATGAATCTAGTCCCTAGGGTTCACAGTTAGAAGACCTGGGTTAAAATCTCAGTTCCACTTGCCATGGGCAAAACTCTTAATTCCTCTGAATGTTATGTACATCCATTATAAAAATAAGAATTATCATAAAACCTAGTCTGCAACATTGTTATAAGAATTAAATGAAATAATGAATATTAAGGCACTTTGTAAACCTTGTGCTAAAGTTATTATTAATCAGGTTTTGAAATAGAGAACTAATGACAAGATCATGGAATAACTAGGAGAGACCAGATATATACCATTCAAGAAACCTCAACAAGATGGTATTTATTTCCTTGGTTTGTTTACCATGGCCAGGATCTTGCAAATATCCCTACTGGTACAGACATACGGTTCGGTCAGCACAGAGAGTAGATCCTGGAGTCAGACCCATACTTGTTAAGCTCACAGGCTGATAAATAAACCAGAGTATATAAAACTAGAAAGTCAATTTACCAGAATATTTGGGTTAGCACAATCAGCACTCCAACTTACCACAAAACATTGCTTTTTAATTTGGTTCACCAAATTATATCCCCAGGGTTGGCTGTGAGCATACATGTTTCTTATGACTGCTGTAACAAATTATCACTAACATGGTTGGTGGCTTAAAACAAAAAAATTATTCTTTGTTCTGAAGACCAGAAGTCCAAAAGCAGTGTCACTGGATCAAAATCAAGGTGTCAGCAAAGGTGTACTTCCTCAGAGGCTCTAAAGGAGAATCCATTCCTGGTCTTTTCAGTTTCTGGTGGTTGCTGGCATTCTTTGGTTGTAATAGCACCACACTGATGTCTGCTTCCATCTTCACACTATCTTTTCTGTGCATGTGAAATCTTATTCCCCCTGTGCTTTATAACCATATGTGTGATTGCATTTAAGGCCCACTCAGATAATCCAAAATAATCTCATCTCAAAATCCTTAACCATCTGTGTTGCGTCCCGCATGACATGGCAGTGGGAAAATGGGAAGGGTGGCACAAAGTGATGAAAGATAGTAGCCAAAAATATATTATAAGTGGGGCCAAGGGGTTCAGCCTCATGGACTGAATGCCGTTTTGGGCCAACGCATAGCTTTTATTGATGGACATATAAGAAAGTGAAACTGGTTTTCCCATGGTCTGTGAGTTACATTGCCTAGGAGACTGCTTTTCCTGAAAGTCCCCATTGTGTTCCAACATGCATTGTGTCTCTATGAGAACATATAGCCCCAAGGACTCAGTGTACCAAAACCACCCCAGGGGGTTGACTCAGTACCTAAGTCATCTCTAAAGAAGCATGACCAATATCGTTCTATCAGGTCATCACTGGAGCAATGTGGGACACAAGGCAGCCAGGAGGTAGGAGAATAACCTTAGAGAGGGCCAGGGTCTAGGCTCACCTCTGTTGAGCCCAAGCTCTCTCCTGATGGCCCCTATGCGACTGTGCCTATCTTAGGTTGTTCCTCCCTTGAGGAATCTTACTTGTCATTGACTAACCAGCCATCCTTCGGGGCCACACAGGGTGATGGGAGGTAGGTGAGTAAAGGAGGAACAGTACCTCTAAGAGAGGGTCAATTCTGTCTTCTAGATATTCTATGCCCTCGTGGCCTCCACATTTAGCTCCTGCCTTAGGATGTCATGGGGAATGCATGAGGTGACAGGCAGGTCTGTAGCTAGAAGGCAACACATCTGCAAAGATCACCTTCCATACACAGGTTTTTTTTTTTTTTTTTCCATACAAGGTAATATTTATAGGTTCCAGGGTTTAGGCAATGGATATCTTTTTTTTGGAGGCACATTTTTCAGCCTACCACAGGATGGAAATTAGGACTATACAGATTGAAGACTACATTGTGTGATGCATTTACTTTTACAGTGAGAATGGCTTTGTCAAATGGCCTGAATACTCAAGTTTATTGCCAAGATTCATTCTCCCATACAAGGCTTGAATGGGCATTGCCAGTGTTTGCTTCTATGATTGCTTTTTGATGCTTCTGTAGCTAACAAAATTCTTTTCAATTGGCCTAGTTTTCCTTCCTTCTCTTTCTTTCTTTCTTCCTTCCTTCTTTCCTCCCTCCCTCCTTTCCTCTCCCTCTCCCCCTCTCTTTCTTTCTTGTTTTGTTCTAGCCTGGGAGCTGTTCTATTTCTTTAATTAGTGGCTTCGCATAGCTCTGTTATAATCCACTCTAAGTTGATATTTATATTGTAATTCTTAATGGATATATTTTTTTTTTTTACTGATAAAAATAACATGGTCCTGGGGGCTTCTTCTTCTAGAATAGTGAAGTATTTCTAACAGTCCTACATTTCTGCAGATAACAACTATAAACACAGGGCACAATACAGAAAAACAAACAAACAAAACCCAAACCAAACCAAAACAAAAATATCTGAAAGCTCTGGAGAATGAACCAAAGCAGGCAAGTTTTAGAGGACAGCCAAAACTTGGAAGAAGGTATTGGCCAAGAGTGAACTTCTTATTTTTGCAATGTTAGCCTGAGGGCAGATCACAGTCACAGTGAATCATGAGACAGCTAAAACTTTGATAGAAAACCCACCATCTGTCCTGAAGAACAAGAGTTCATTGCCCAGGGCATTCATAGCCATGGAAAAGTCCAAAGGCAATCCCAGAAAATAAACAGCCAGAAAACGGGGCCTCAAATCTGTTTATAAACACTGTCCAAGTTTCTGGACAATCTCTGCTTGTCCAGACTCAAAACAGCTTGCAATAAGACTGAAATAATTTAACCGAGATCTCTGCTACTACCCACCACAAGTGAGACAAAATTTGCAGTTTGATTCTAACCCAGTTGATAATCTATCTACTCAGAAACAATTATACTCTTCAGAGGAATATAACAGAAAACAGAGTCTCCACAATATAATATTCACAATGTCTAGGATACAATCCAAAAGTCTTCAGTACACACACACACACACACACACACACACACACAGGAAAATGTGACTAATTCTCAAGGGAAAAGACAATCAATAGAGATTAATCTCAAGAAGACAGTGCTAGTTATTGATTTATTGCCTTTTTGCTCCAAATGCATCCTTTTGCCTGTTCCATACAAATGGATGGGGCTCTTTGAATATTTTTTCCTTTGCTGGTGGGCACTGAAGTTTTTTCAGTAGAAAGTGCTAGAAAGACATAACAGAAGAAAAGCCATTTACTTCTTGGTTCTGATGTGTTCCCTTAGCAGTCTCCTGTATGATTCGTGGCTTTTCCAGTGCATGGTACAGCAGCATCCAGAGGCTAGCAGCTTTCCATGGTAACTCCCTTCTTACGAGGTTTTGTAGGGAAAGATGAGACATCTTTCCCTGACACCCTAGAGGTCAGACTTCCAGCAAGTCCTGTGGGTGTGGTACTGCAGCTTCTTGTCTGCATTCAGCATATTAAACGTTTTTGTTTAAATTACTGTATGGTTTCTCTGTCCTGGTTGGACCCAGACTAATACAGTGACTCATATGTTAGAACTATCAGAGAAGCACTCTCAAGCAGCCATTATAATTATACTAACTGAAGTAAAGGAAATTATGCTTATAATAAATGGAAAAATAAAAAATATCAGCTGAAGAATAGAAAATACAAAAAGAACCAAATGAAAATTCTATAACTAAAAAATATAGTATTTGAAAATTTAAAAATCACTAAATGAAGTTAATAGCAGATTGGAGATGACCTAGGAAAAAGTCAGTGAATTTGAAGATCGATAGAAATATTGTGGTCTGAAAAATATATAGGCAAAAAAAGATTGAAAAATATGACTAGAACTTCAGAAACCTGTAGGACAATATCAAAAATCTAATATACATACATATATAGTTGGAGTCACAGAAGAAGAAAGAGAAAGTAGGGCAGAAATGTCTTTGAAGAAATAATGACTGAAAAAGCTTTACACATTTGGTGAAAGACACAAATTTTCAGATAAAAGAAGCTCAGCAAACCACACTTAAACACATCACAATCAAACTGTTGAAACCAAAATTTAGCACTAATTTTGAAAACAGTCAGAGAAAAATGACACATTACATAAAGGGAACAATGACTTGAATTACCATGGACTTCTACCAGAAACTGGAAATCAGAGACAGTTTAAAGTACTCAAAGTTAAAAAAAAATACTATCAACCTAAAATTCTATATTTAGTTTTGCATACCATAAACATGGCTGCTAGAAGCCAACATTTGACCCTATAAAAGGTGGACAGATAAGGGGTAATCATTGTGAGATGGACAAATATCCTGAAGAAGTGATCACTAGTTATGTACGCACAACTAGTGAGCATATATTTTCATAATCTACCTAGGGAACTTTGTCCGAAAAGTTTAAGAAACCCTGGTAGATTCTATTAGTGAAGCAATGAATGATGGATGAATACAACTTTTGCCAATACTTATCCCTTACATTTGTAAGGGTAAGCTCTATCTAGTCAAAACAAACAAATAGACAAACAAAACAAAACAAAAACTCTATTTGCCTCAACACATCAATACATGACCTAATCTAAGGTAGGTTTGGTTTCCCATGCTCCTTCAGCTTCTCAATCTGATTGCCTTTTTCACTTGCTTCTCTTTACTCTCTTTTTATCACTGGCCACTACCAATGGCCTCATAACATAGGGTTAACACCCTTGCTGATCAGTTCTTTCTGATCTTATTAACCACCCTGGCTACTCTGGTTAGTGGTTAGCCTTGTTTTGTGGCCAGTA
>PVJL010007986.1:0-71567 GCA_004026885.1 Lyroderma lyra
AGCTGGAGAGGGGTGGGGTGGGGGTTGGGGGGACTGGATGCCCTGAGCTCCGTTTCCGTGTCCCGCCTGTAGGCGGCATCCTCGTTCTCATGAGCAATTGCTCCCGTCCGTCCGTTCGGGCAGCTGCTCCTGTCTCCTGCTGGACTTGGCCCCTTGGAAATGGAATCCTAGAGTTGCTTGACTTTCCCGTTTTTCAAGGGACACCCGCAGTATGGATTTTAATGTGAAATTTTTCACATGTGGAAAGGAGGCTTCTTTTTTTTTAAAGCAGGTGTTAGCCAAGGAAAGCCCGTCCCTGAGTTAATTTATTCTGGGCCGGACAAGCATCTGTGACCTTTAAAGGTCAGATGGCAGAATTTCTAGGTGGGCAGGGGCTTGGGGGGAGTCACCCTTCCCTTTCCTGGTACAGCAACCTCTAGACAGCGTAGGGGCTCAATCAATATTTATTTATTTATTTTTAAATGGTTAACTTATTATTAAAGTATGTAAATGTCACTACTTTTCCAGTTTTACTGAGATACAATTGACATACGACATTGTGTAAGTTGAAGGTGTTCAACATGTTTGATACATGCATACGTTAACGTGTAAGTAGGACGATCACCACAGTAAGTCTGGGTGACATCCGTCAGCTCCCATAGTGACAGCTTTTCTCTTGTGATGAGAACTTTTAAAATCTACTCTTTTAGAAACTCTTTTAGAAACTTTCAAATGTACGATACAGTATTATTATAGTTCAATATTTATTGAATGTGCAAGTTTCTTGCTGCCATAGTTAGATGCTTTACTTAATTGGTTGATAGCACCTTCTCAGAAAGGTAGGGGAGCCCCCAGGGGGCTGCTCACTCCAGGCTGAGTTGCGGTGTTGGGGACAGCCACCCCATTAGGATGGCGGTCCCAGCCGGCAGCGGAGGAAGTGCCATGGTAACCAGACACAGACCACAGCTTTTAGGAACACCAAGGCCACATTCAGAGCAAAGGCGTGGCCCCGAGCACGGGAAGGCCTTTGGTTGAAGGTTCTGGAAGAACGAGTCTGGCTGTCCGCCCAATGTGATAGTATTAGGAAAGACACCTGGGGTGGTGTCTTAACAAAACCTATTTAGACGCTGCCTCCCGAGTTCACATTGGGAAGAGGAGGTACCAAGGCTGAAGGAGATGGCAGGTCGCCAGGGACACATATGGAGAAAGGTGGGAAGCGACAGAGATACGGTCACAGGGCTGAAGCATGGTCTCCATCGCTTATAGCACGAGTGAGTGAGTGAGTGGAGGGCACGGCCAGCAGGCCTATTTTCTGTCCTTTGCCCTTTCCATGAGGCCTGAAGATGGTTGCGTCCGCCGTGCAGGGCGAGGTGTCGCGCTGAGGGGTCGCTGAGAGAAACGACTGGTGTTATGTCCATCACAGCTCAGCGAGAAGGGGACAGCTGTGCCATCGCACCTACTCACTGCTGTTCCCTCTGAGGGAAGAACAAGGAATTACCCTGGAGGAAGTGACGCAAACACTGCAAAGATGACAGAGGCTCAGTTCTTGGGAGCAGATGGGGAAGGACGGGCAGCTGCTGGGACAGGGAGCTGCGCCTGGGCGGGCGCCTGCCCGGGGCCGGGAGGGGGCCCCGCGTGTCACAGGCTCGACCCGCCCACTTGTCACAGTCAGCCCCTGACGGGACAGCTGTCAGCAGGCCCCTTGTGTCGTTAGAGGGGCTGGGCTCCGAGCGGGTCTAAGAGGCGCCCTAGTGAGTGGCGAAGCCGGGACCCCAGCCCCTCATCAGTGAGCCCTGCGGCCCCTCTCGGAGCTCAGCCCTGGAGGCGCGACCGTCCACGTCGCAGCATCCTGAGAGAAGGACAGAAGGGACAGGCGCGCGTGTCTGTCACCTTCGCTCGTGCCCAGACATTGAGAAGGGAGCTGGGAGGCTGGACGGGAACAAACACTGTTTCTGTGGTCACGGAAGCTGCCGACTGGTGAGCAGACGGTTCATGAAACGGGGCGCGGCGACGAGGCTCAACAGAAAGATGCACCGACTGTCTAAGGTGATTTTGATACCGAAACGGCCCTTCTGGAACGCCGCCCGGGCTTCCCGCTTGTTGAATGGCCCCTGATGTGTTCGCGAGCCCAGGGACGGTCCAGGCCCGACCTGCGGTCGCTCCCCTGCTTCCCACGGGGCCGCGTGAAGCCCTCCACAAACCGAGGTGCTCTCCGTGGCAGGTGGGGTCGCAGACCCCGTACTGGGGCGGTCGAGATGACGCGGTGTCGGGGAAGGGCAAGCTGACAGCACCCACTTAACTCGCCCGTCTTCCGTAGCACGGTAGCGTGAGGTGGGTTTGCAGCCGCCCTGAAACACAGATGCACGGTTGACATAGAGGGAAGTCTCTAGGGGCAGGTCGGAGGGCTGCCACTTTAGTCCTATGTATGAAATCACAGACAGAATGCCTGACAGACTGGACTGCGAGACCGGAGGGACCAACATGGTGTCTGCTGGGTGACAGGCACTATTAGGCTTCAGATCAATCTCACTGTTGGAATGATGGGTCCCCACAACAGGCTAATATTTGGCAGGGACAATAGTGAAGCTCCTTATTTTCCAAAAAGCTATTGCAGCACTATGAGGTCGAGAAAACCATTTTATGTGCACAGACACATGCTCCTACGTAAGTAAGGTTCCATTGCCCCTGACCATTCAGGTCTGGACTCTGCAGTTTCAAAGGACATTGTCACATACTGTACCACTTCCATAGAGAATGCCAAGGGTGAGGCCCAGGTACACCCCACATCATGTGAGGAATGTGGTTACGAAGCCCGGAAACGTGAACTACAGAGGGACACGATCAACACTCAAAATATGGGAGGACACACCAGTTTTAAGAGCTGACTTGTCCTCTGACTCTGGGCGACAGAGCTGGGATTGATGGACAGAAGCTATAGGGATGCAGGTTTCTTCCCTGAGAGCTAGAGCTGCTCAGTGAGAAGGTGAGCTACATTGTGAGATGGCAAACCACGACAGTGTACGAGTTTTAGAGGGGACAGGTTGTCCACCTGCCTGGCCGCTGTAGGTAGACAAGAAGACCCCTGAGGGCCTCTGACTATTAATTATTACTGCTGGTACGGGGCCTTCCCTCCCCTCTCCTGGTTATGGTGACATGGACCCTCAGTACTCACCTTACCCCCAAGTTGTTCCCCAGAATGGACTGCGTCGTGTTCTGCCAAAGAACGTGTGAACTGTAGAAAAATCACTGCGTTTCTCGTTTTCGTTTTCTCTGATGCCTTTGCCTGTTAGAGAGCCTGTCTCTCTAGGGCCCTTGCTCGTGTGGAGAAGGACCTAGAGCAGAAGCGTGCTCTTCTCCCTCTCTATATCCCTCTTAAAAACGAGGCAGCGGTAAGTGAAGGCACAGTGCACGGAAGAAGTAACTCCCCGTGACTACTAAATCGCCTTGGATGACAAAGGCCTCTCCAAGGCTGGGGCCACTGCTCGGAGGGCCGGCTTTAGTCCCTCGCACCAGGGCAGGACCACACTGTCCTTAGGTTTCTGTGAGCTTACAGGGAGGTACCATGTGGTAGATTTGGGGGGATGCTGGAGCCCTTTGGAGTGGTTCGCCACCAGCTGTCCAAACTCCTGCCTCCCACGTCAGCGGCCGTTGGGCCTTAGGAGCTGAGGCGGAAGCCCCAGACTTCCCTTTGTGACCTTGGCCTAAGGCCTGCTGTGTCCCACGCTGGAGGCCAGCCCTCGCACCCCCTTGTCATTCACCCGTGACCTTCATAAAGTTAACAGTTGTTTCACTGTTAGGAAGACCAAGCACGTTTTTTGTGGTTGTGTCTGTATAATCATTTAGTTCAGCGATGTCCAACCTTTGGACTCCCCTGGGCACATGACAAGGACAGTTGTCTGGGGCCATCCGTAAAACACACTGACACTAACGACAGCTGAGGAGCTAAAAAGGCCGCCAGAAGGCTTCATCGTGCTCCAAGCACGTGTGCTGGGCCGCAGGTCGGACGTGCCTGCTTTAGTACTTTTGCCCATAACGAGAGTTACCCTCATTCCCGGGAGGCTCCGTGGCAGACTTTAGGCACAGTCACAACTACGTACACGTGTACACATCCCCATTCACAGAGGAGGGGGCATCTACCAAGCGTCAGCTCACTGCTCAGGGCCCTTTAACGGTCTTGGTCCTGCCGCCCGTCGACAATGTCCCCGCTGCAGATACGAGGCTGCACGGTGACGACACCTCTGCCTCCTCCACGCGGCAGGGCGCTGTGACCTGCCCCACGCCGCGTGCACAGTAGGTGTTCGATAAACGCTCCTTCAGAATTACCTGTGAAGGAACGGCGGAGGGGACCGCGACCTTGAAACAAGCCACATGTCTCAGGTGTCCCAGGGGCTCTTGGAAGACAGTTCTTTCCAGGTGGGATCGTCCCTGCCCACTGAAACGGCAGTGTCCATCCCCAGGGGTCCTGGCAAGCAAAAGGCCCACGCGTGCCTCTGCCACACTGAGAATCTCTAGGGAAGAATCTGGTCGTCCGTGGGGCAGAACACGTTGCTTGTTTGTGTCCTCTCGGCCCCGTCCGTGAATCAGAGAGCCGAGGTGACCTTAGAGGTCACGTGCATGGATTTGATAGAAACTACTTCCCGAAGTTACAACTGTCCCATTCGTGGTGTGCACACTCAGAGCTTAGTAAAACTAACATCGAAACCATTATGGAAGCCCTCATTTTTTAAGCTCTGAGTTTTCAGTAAATCTTCTTTCTTGGACTTTGTGAACTCTGAAGAAAATCAAATTACTTATTCCTCTTAAAAACAAAAAACAAAAACCGTTTCATCATAGAGGGAAAAGGACTTACGCTGCAGGATTAAGTGATTGATGTGAGAAGCAACACTGAGTGGACGGGAAATCACTAGTCAGAATGTAACTCATACCTCATATATTTTTCTCTCCTGATCAATATTCAGCATATAAATGGCCCTAATTTTCCACGTTCAGAGGAAAAAGGAGGAAACAAAGCGTATAAAGGTTAGGCTGGAGGGGCAGCGTTTCGTGGTAGATGACTGCAATTTCAATGCTCTGGCTTGTTAGATCATAAAATCATAGAATGCTTGAACTATGGAACGATTATTTATAACGGAGAAGTAATATTTCTAAGGAATGTAAGGGGAAGTGTATGATGATGGAATGGAGTTAAAGAAAACTTTTCATGTCGACTTATTCCAAAAAGTGTAGCAAGTGGGTGCTCAGGTGTCCTAGCCACCATCCTCTCTGTCCTCGCGCTCAGGGGCCGGGCCAGCCGCCGTCGCCCTGAAGTCCGGGCGAGTCAGCAAACCCGCGAAGCGCCACGTGGAGGCCAAGCCCGTGCCGACGTGATTTCCTGCCCAAAGCCAGTCACTTCGTGCTGTGACGGGCAGGTGGCCCCGTAGCCTTTTCATTTCGGAGGCTGGTTCTTAATGGATGATAAGAACCTTGGGCAGTTCAAGGAAATACCACTAATTTATAACAGTTCCTTTTGCTGCCTTCCTGTTGAACAAAGCTTGTTTGATTTCGGTGGACAAAAGGGGAGCTCTTTTTAAGGAAGATATTTCTCATCTCCTGAAGTGGTAGTGCCGGAGACCACAGGCACAAGCAGTTCTCAAAAGCTCTCCAGGAGGTAGCGTTATAAGTGATTATACTCATGTAATATCATGCAAGTATTAAAGAGGTTTAAAATTCCTAAAGTCATTGACACTTTTTCATCCTTGGACAATTGATAAAAGAGGAAACTTATCACTTTAGGATTAGCCTTTAGGTAAATGCAGCATACAAAACATTACAGAAAAATACTGCGTGACTTCATTTTGTCTGACTCGTAATCCCCAGAAACTTTTGAATATGGTTTCTTTTAAAATTCTTTCTGGATCGTGATTCATGTATTTCATTTGTCTTCTATTGTAACTACTAATTTCTGCCCTCACTTGGGATAATTTAACAATACCGCGATTTAAATGATAAAGGTGCTTCTTGCATCTCCGCCTCACCTGCTCCCTATTAACCTTCATTCCAAGGATTTGAATGTTTCTGTGCTTTGGATTTTAAAATTACTCATCCTGTAGCAATGGGATTTTGACCTTAGACGTCATTGGTTTATATATGGACCTTGTTTTTATCATTATACATCTTTGAGAAGATCTCCACAGGTTCAGAATCTCTGAGAACAGGTTTGCAACCAATGTAAAATGTCTGTGGTTTAAGTTTGGCTTCTTTCTGAATATGACTCTTTACCTAATGAAAATACTCTTTAAAATGCCATCAGGTCAATTCTGAAGGGCTGGAGGATTAGAAAATAACTTTCAAAATAATTACTTTTTTAAAGAAATAGTAATAACATCTAGACTGCTTTTCCCCAAAATATTTTCGTGTGTTTTAAAATACCTCCTAACATGTATAGATGTCTAGAATGAATACATGAGCCAGAAAACTCCGAACAGTGTTCGGACCTGGCTGGCGTCTGGGGCTGGCCTCACAGGGTGGCTGCTGCCTCCTTCCCTGGGTGTCACCAGGAACATCCCCCAGTCCCCAGAGGGTTACAGACTGGGCCGTGCAATCAGTTGTAGGTATGGCTTGATCCTGGAAACATGGAAACGAGATGTCGGGAGCAAGGCTAATGACTCCTTGGGATGAGGTCACTAGAGAGACTTGGACATTTTCATAGTAAATTGAGGCTCTTTCCTTGGAGACGCATTGAAAAATGGTGCAGAAGGTTTTTAATCTCACCCAGGACTAAGAGAAGAGGCGCAGAGGAAATGGGACAGTCAATAGCCTGGAGCTCTTAATTAAGGAAGTGTTCCCCAACTCTCAATCTCAGAATCGATAGCTTGTGTTAACCAGCCAAATGCAGTATTAGAAAAGGAGCCACTGTTTGTCTGGATCTCTTTATGTTCAAGGAACTTAAATTGAGAGCCTAGTCTTGTCCAGCGTCTATGGTGAGAGGGCTGTCACTAATAAGGTTGTTGAAAATAACATTCCCTTCTGATATCAGTCATTTAACTTTACGGTAATGCTAATCTTCATGTGTATGTACATATAATTTTTTTCCGCATTAAAATATCCCAGGTCTGCCTAGATTTGCATGCTAATTTTGATCTTAAGCTAGTGGGAAATCACCCAGTGGATTTAAACACCAGTAGTGATTTTGTTTGTTTGTTTTTCACATCAGAGGCAAAGAACTGAATTAATCATACTTACTAGTTCACAGCACAATACTATGTGAAGTATTTCTCTTTTTTTTCCCTTCATCCGAAATCCACAGTTTCATGTACAAATGTTATTGTGAAATGGGGACCATTGTAATTATGTGACAAGATCAGTACTTTACATACATTATTTTATATGAGTACATACAAAAGTTTATAATGCGTATGTAACATGTAAAGTAGAGTGAACAAAACACTGTGGACCCCCTATGCAACCCATAAAGCATTGCTAATACTGATATTGACTTCCAGGTTCTCTTAGCAGCCCATATGTTTATTACTACATATATCTTCATACACACACACACACACACACAGACCCCAAACAAAAACCAGCTGCTGGCTAGTTTGGTTTGCTATTTTATGGATTTACCGACGTATAATTGACTTACAATAAACTGCACATCTCTAGAATATGTGCCATTTGTGAGTCTTAATATATGTGTATTCCCAGAAAGCCATCACCACGGGCGCGGGGATGAATGGACACGTGACTCCCAAAATTTCCTCGTGCCCCTTCACAACTCCTTTCCACCTGTCCCTGCTTCTTTCCCATCTCCAGGCTTTCTTCCACTCTGGATTAGTTTGCATTTTCTAGAATCATATAAGATTGGAACCACAACGTATATACTCCTTCATCTGGCTTGCTTTATTAAGCACAGTCATTTGCAATCCATTCATGTTGTGGAGGCACCATTCCTTTCACAGCTGACTGTATTCTATTGTGTGGGTCACTACAACGTGTTTACCCACATTCACCTATTGACTAACACTTGTTTTTATCTAGTTTTTGGCTCTTACAACTGTTATAAATAGAGCTACCGTGCATATTTGTAGACACATCATTGAATAGACATACGAGTATGCTTTAATTTTTAGGAGGTTAGCTGAATCATATGATAGGTGTTTGTTTAAATCTAAAAACTGCCGAACTCTTCCCAAATGGCTACTATTTTATATTCTCAATAGCAGTGCATGAGAATTCTAGGTACTCCACATTCTCGTAAACATTTAGTATTATGGTGTTTTTTTAAAATTTCAGCCAATTTAGTAGGATTGTAGTAGTATCTCCTCATGGTTTTAAAATGCATTTCTCAAATGACTAATCATGTTGAGTATCTCTTAATGTACTAATTTGCCACTCATTGAAAAAATTGAAATGTCAATTCAATTTTTTTTTTTTTACTCAGTATTTTTAATTAGGTTGTTTGTTTTCTTATTATTAAGTTTTGAGATTTTGTATGTATTTTGGATATATCAAATATATACTTTCTCCCAATATTTGGCTTCTTTTTATCATTCCCTTCACTGTGTTCATCAAAGAGAATTTTGCATTTTGGTGAAGTCTAATTTATCAGTTTATTCTCTTAAAGATCTTACTTTAGGTGATATATCTAAGAAATTCGTGCCTAAACCAAGATTATAAAAATTTTCTCCTACTTTTTATTAAGTAATTTTTTTCAGTTTTAGGTTTTACATTAGAGTTAATTTTCATATATGGTACAAGACACAGAACAAAGTTCATATTTATACAATGAATATCCAATTGTTCCAGCACCATTTGTTGAAAAGATTATCTGCTGTTTGTTAAATTGCCTTTGAAACTCAAGCAAAATTAGTTATCTGTACACATGTGATTTTATTGTCGTTATGTTGTGTTGGCCCATTTGTCCGTCTTGATGCTGATACCATGTTGTCTTGATTACTGTAGCTTTATAAAGAAGATTTGAAGTCGGGTACTATTAGTTTTCCAAGTCTGTGCTACATTTTCAAAGTGGTTTTGGCTACCCTAGGTCTTTGGCATTTCTATATGAATCTTAGAATTAGCTTTCACTTTCTACCAAATTACTTCTAGAATTTTGATTGGGAATCTATAGATTGCTTTGGGGAAGTATTGACATTTAATAATATTGCATCTCTCAATTTTAGAACGTGGTTATTATTCCATTTGCTTAGATCTCTTTAATTTAATTTCATAATTATGCATTCCAGTGTACAGTTCTCACAAAATATTTGTGAAATTTATTCTTGAGTATTTAATATTTTTATGTTATTGCATATGGTGTTTTTATTTCAATTTTAGATATTTTGTATATTGATTTTATAACCTGAATTCTTATTAAATTCACTTATTCTAGTAGTTTTTTGTTTGATTCTATAGGAATGTCTATGGAGACAATCTTGTTATTTGGAAATAAAACAGTTCCTTTTCTAATATTGAAATTCTTTATTTTTTGTACCTTATTGCAGTAGCCATAATTTCTAGTACAATGTCGGATTGAACAAAGGTCTTAATCTTAAAGGAAAGCAGTCAGTCTTTTGTCATTAAGTTTTATGTCAGCTGTAGTTTCTATGCTCTTTATCAGGTTGGAAAAGTTCTATATTCTTCCTAATTTGCTGTGAAATTTAATGAGGAATGGGTAATGGGGTTTTTAAAATATTTTTATGTTAAATCTATTCAAATAAGCATGTAGTTTCTCTTCTTCAGGCTGTTGATATGAACTACATTTATTATTTTTATTATATCATCTTTGTCTTATTTTTATATCTGAGTAATATGGCTGAAAAGAATGAGTTGGGAAGTATTTCCTTGTCTTCAATTTTTTCAAGAATTTGTATAGAATTGATATTGTTTCTTCATGACATGTTTAATTGAATTCACTGGTGAAGACATCTGGGTCTGTTCATTTTCTTTGTGTAAAGTTTTTTGTTGCTGTTTGTTTTTACTACAAATTTAGTTTCTTTAATAGAACTGTCTGGGTCTTCTATTTTTCTGTTGCTTGATATTTAGTAATTTTTCATCTTTCAAGAAATTTGTCCATCTTATCTAAGTTGTCAGATTTATGGATGTACAGTTATACATAATATTTTGTGATTATACTTTTAATATCTGTAGAATCTAGTGGTGTCACTTCTCTTGTTCCCAATATTAGTAATTTGTGTCTTTCTGTTTTCCTGATCATTCCTACAAGACATGCATAAATTTATTGATCTCCTCAAAGAGCAAACTTTTAGTTTCATTGAGTTTTCCCAAATGTTTTTCTGTTTTTTCAACCATTGATTTTTTTTTTTAACTCTGATCTCTATTGGCTCCATTTTTCTTGCTTCGCTTTTTGTTTGCTCTTGTGGAACCTAAAGTCGCTGATTTGAAACTTCTTTTCTATATAGACGTTCAGTCTCATAAATGTTACTTTTTATACTGCTTTAGCTGCATCCTACACATTTCATGTAAATGGTGGGTGATGTCTTCACTTTATTTACAAAGTTTCCCTTTTGATTTCTTCTTTTATGCATGGATTATTTAGGAGTATATTATTCAGTTTCCTAATATTTCAGAATATACTTTCTTTTGGGTAATAACCTAGAAGTGCTAAACAGTTTTACAAAGTGTTTATATCATTTTACATTCCCAGTTAGCAGTATATACTGGCCAACTCTTGGTCAATCTTTTCATTTTTAGCAATTCCAATGTGTGGGTACTGGTGTCTCATGGTTTTAATTTATATTTTCTTAACATCTAATGATGGTGCACATCTTTTCATTTACCTATTTGCCATCCACATCTCCTCTTTGGTGAAATAACATTTGAAATCTTTTGCATATATTTTTTGCTGTTTGTATTTTTATTTTTGAGTTTTCAGAGTTCTTTATATATTCTAGATGCAAGTTCTGTATCAGATATATTTTTACAAATAATTTCTATGTATTTTTCTTTTTATTTTATTAATGGTATTTTTCAAAGAGAAGAATTTTAAATATTTTATTAAATGCAATTTATGTTTGTTCTTTTATGGATGATAGTTTTGGTATCATATCTCATAACTATTTACCTATCTCAAGGTTCCAAAGAATGTCCCCTATATTTTCTGGACATTGGTTGGACAACAATATATACTTAGCACTACTGAACTATACACTTAAAATGGTTAAGATGGTCTATTTTACATTATGTGTACTTTACCACAATTATAAAAGTTAACTCCACCTAATTTCAATAGAAAAAAATCATTTTATTCAAATTCATGAATAAATATTTCTTTTATTGGATAATATAGGTCAAGTAAGAGAATGTTAAGATATATATGTGATGTCATCCATGTTAAATAACATCCCCCAAACATTTTTTCCTAGCATCTTCTGAATGTCACATTAATTTCCAGGATAATACAGATGCCACAGCATTGGAAAGCATCTGAATTATCCCTCACCTAAGTGTCTGGACCTCTAAGAGGTCCAGAGGTGCATTTCAAGGGAAGTCCCTGACATCTCTGAAGTTTTATACAAAATATGGCACATCTTGTGGGAAAGAGAATCCACAGCTTTCATCCAATCCTCAAAGGCTCTGTGACCACTAAAATATCAAGGACCACTTATGTAAATGAATGTCACAGAAGCCGGTGAGATATAGCTGTTTCAGGGTTTGGGACCGTTGGAGTTGCCTTACCTGCTCACCCTCTGCACTCCTCCTAAGGAGTGATTAACAATGTCATGGTACTAACGTGGCAGACACCGGTGGTGTGTCGTCAGGGTCAGCCTGTGTCCAGGACTGTTCAACATGTCCGTCAGTGACTGAGATGATGGACCAGGTCCATGCTCACCTCATGTGAGGATGTCACCAAGTTGGATGGGGTGACAAAATCTAGCGGGATAGGATCAGAATTCCAAATGCTCATGACAGGTTGGAATGAACATAAGCCAGTCACAGTGAGCCAGTAAGGACAAGAGCAGAGTAATAAAAATCCAGGAGAGATCATAGGCCAGCAAGTCTAATGGAAGGACTTGGCTAAGGAAGAGCCACATAACAAGAATTCCAAGGCCCGGAATGAACCCCGGGCCGAGCTAAGATGCAGGTTAAGTCTTCCCGGGGCACCTGCTCCTGCTGATTTCCAAATGGTTATCAGCATGGATGATTCTGTGTTGGAAGCAAAACTTCTGTACAGAACCTACTTGCACATGTATATGCATAGTGTGTAAGCGTCACGTGCGTGTGGGCATAGGCAAGTGTGTGTGTTGTGCACTAGCAAGAATCTTAGTGTTGTGCTTTGTTGCTTGGATCTCTGAAGCTTAAAAGGAGTGCTTGGGAGAGTTTTGGAAAATTGCTCTGGAAAGGAAAGCAGACAACAAAAGGCAAAAGCATGTTGGAACATGCCCGTTAATCATCTCAAGGACAGGAGGTAAAGGTGCGGGGCAGCGCTGCGGCGGCGTGCTGCGCGGCTGCGCTCTGTGATGGGGCTGGAGACAGTAGTGCGCCTCCCCTCCAGCGGGGGCGTGCTGCGCGGCTGCGCTCTGTGATGGGGCTGGAGACAGCAGTGCGCCTCCCCTCCAGCGGGGGCGTGCAGGGCTCCTCGCCGCCGGCACCGCGGAAGTTCCAACGCCGCCGCGTAGTGACTGCCAACATTCGCGCCCCTTTTACTTCACACGTGCGAAGTAAGCCCAGCCATTAATGCCTCTGTGTCGCACAGTACATGGCTGGAGACTTTCCGGACGGCTGTCGTATAGTTTACAAGGGGGACGTGTTAGCGATGTTTCTAAATGTTAAGAGACTCTCCATAGCCCTTTTGGCATCTTCAGTTAATTAGAACCTGATCAATAAAGTCGTTATCAGTTCATTATCACGCGTTCCCGGGTATTAACCGTCTCCCATGAAGCGTCACGCACAGCCTTCAATAAGCACGGCTCCCACAGCCGCCAGGTCAACGACTCTATTTTTATAAAAAAATATGTATTTTAAGTCTCAGAAGTATACATCAAAAGGTCCTCAGACCCACAGAACAAAACTCCAAGTGTTAGCAGGGGAAAGAGTCGCCGTTGTGTTAGCGAAGGGACACGAATGGAACTCCCCCCTTTCTGAGAAGACACCCCCCACCCCCACCCCCACCCCCCAGGCTGGAGGCTGCTGGGGCAGGACAGGGTGCAGTGTGGGGAGGGGGGTCCCGACGAGGCCTGACTAGGGGGCAGAAGCCGGACATGCAGCCGTCATGGGCCACGGCAAGTCGTTTGGACTTTAGTCTAAGAGGACTGGGAAGTAACGAGAGGTTTTGAAAAGGGACAAGGCTATTAGTCCAGATTATATTCTTATAAAAGCCTCTGGCTGCTGTGGGGAGACTGGACCAGGAGAGGCAAGCTGGGAGCCAGAAAGGAGGCCACGGTGACGTAGGGCAAGCAGGCGCGTACACGTGACATCCTGGTGGCGGATGAGGGCGACCAGGTGGACATGGTGAGGTGCAGCATGCATCCTAAATTAGTGGCAAAATGTAAAGGTTTTGGTAGGGCTTTAGCGCTTACCTTCCAATAATCTATATTTATGTTGCCCCAAGACTTTCACAATAATAGTACTAATGTGATAACATTAGAAATCATTCAACGAGAAATGGTTTTCATACAAACGAGGATGTTTTCTCAAGCGTCCTCGGCAGTGTGGAAGTGAAACCTTTCCCCATCTGTCACACACCATCTACCTGAGCCCCGCGTGCTTACCTGGGAAAGCTCCGCCCCGGCCAGTGGTGGCTGCCGGACCGTCCCGCACGCGGGCCCACCGGCGTTTCCTGGAGCAGGACCTCTGCCCCGCTGCAGTCTGTGAGCGAGCGCAGGGTCCTTACCGGCCCTGCGAGGGCGCAGCAGTCTGAGGTTTACAAGCTGGTGACATGCTTCAGGACAGAGGCCACTGCTTGAATCTTCTTGAGATGTGAGATTCAGTCGGTGGTCTTTCTAGGTGTTGGATGAATTGCATCATTTATTCTGACTTTTTAAATTTTTATTGTCTTCCCTTGAATAAAATGAGATCAGAGTGTCTGCATTAAACGATCCTAGTTGAATAAATGTGCAATAAGGGGAGAAACAGCACAGAATATTGCTGTCTGACCGAATATATCTCCAGTTGCTTAGCACTTGCAGGCCTGTCTCATGCACCCAAGTAAAGACGTCCCAGGAAGGGGGCCTGCCCCAGCACCCCAAAATAGCATTTGATAAAGGTGTATTAGGGGATTGACTTCTCTTTCATACAGCTTACAAAACAGATCCTTAGCTGGTTAGAGCAATGTCTTCTTCTAAAGGAAGCTCCCTTTACCCTCCCCTTAAGTAGATGGGTACCTCAGTATTTGAGAGAAGATGACAAGAAAATTACATTACCACTGAAATTGCAGAAGTGAGGAGGTATGCAATAGGATAGTTTATTGGGGGAAAAGAAGCTAATATCAAAGCAGAAAGAACAGAAGCAGAAATAATGAATTTGCTGGTGTCAGTCTCCTCCTTATGACCTCATCATGCTGGAGATACCGATCAATTTCACTACAAGCGATAAATATTAAAATGGAATTTTTGAGTGTTTTATCAAAAGCTTCCTGACATCAGTTGTTTTCACAGTATATTTCCCCCTGCAAGCACTGAATACGTCTCCATCGATCTTTCACTCCAACCAATCTTGTTCTAATTCCTCTCTTCCCACAAAAGGCCTTTCTCTCCCCCTTCTATTTTTGACTTTTCTTTCTTAGCGGAGGTGCATGAAGACTATTTTACACTGCACTGTGGCTGCATGGCCATCGATCAGGAAATAAAAGGTGGGTCTGAAGGATGTAGCCTCACCCCGCAGGGCTACAAAGAACAGAGACGCGTGTGACGATTCCGGGGCTCCTGGTGGCAGTGGCCGACGAGAAGGCTGCGTGTGCATCTGCACAGACGGGTCTGCCCCTCTCTCGTGTAGCCCACCCAGTGCAGACCAGCCATTTCCAGGAGAAGCGAGTTTCCCAGGAGCATTTCATTCTTAAACATCGTCCGCACACAATTCCCAGCTTGACACACATCGCAAAACGTTCTAAAAGCACACGTTCGGCTCATCACCCGAGTCTGTATAAACCCACTTGATCTCAAAACGCATTAACAATACCCGCGTTTTAGATCTTTTTAAAAAGTTGATGGCAACAAAGATTTTCATTTTTGTAACCACCTATTATTATTAAAGGAGAAATAGTTCATTAGTAATAGTGGACGTGGTTCAAACTGAGTTTACCTGAAAAGTGTTCACTGTTTCCTTTAATGTTTGTGACACTTTCTAGATTTTTCTGGGAAGGTCATGTTTTCATCATTTAGCATACATTTGCGTATAATAGAGTATGATTGGCCTTGACATGTCTGTATACTATTTTTTCCTCACATTTCCTATAGCCTAAGATTTAATATTTTCCTTCAAAATTCACTTTGTCTTCCTTTTTCTATGGCATCTTCCACTCTGACCCACTTGTACTTTTTCTTATACACACATATTATTGTAACATCTAATGTGGTGCTTAATTGTATCTATTTGGTTCTGTTGTTTCCTAGCTGAGGTTTTACAATGTCAGCCACCAGCCAACGGTGACTTGTGGATATATTTGGACCTACGGGTGTTTGGACGGGCTCACAGACAGTTTTAAAAATAAGAATCTTGAGTTGGGTGTCAACATTTGAAATTTGGTTGAGGACCCATAAAAACCTGGATTTCCTATCTCACTTGAGTCAGGCAACACATGTGGCAACACCAGACATTTATTTCTGGAGGCAAAAGTTGGTGGGAAGTGAGGCCTGGGTGACCCGGGGTGGGCAGCAGGGTCTCTAGTCCACTGAGTCCCTCCAAACAGCTTACTTTTATTTAACTTTTCTTTCAAGGCCTGTCAGCATTTAATATGTGTGTGTGTCCTTTTGGAGTTTTGTTTACTTAACTGGATTATAAGTTTCTGAATTTTTCAGCGTCCTCACACTGCCCAGCGCAGTGCCAGACACGTAGTGGTTGTTCAACAGGTTAATTTGTTAAGATGCATCTATTGTGCACAGCTGGGCACATACTGAGTTTCTTGAAGAGATAGGGGAAAGCAATCTCCAAACAGTTCACACAAATTAAATGATTAATTTTCACAACTCCTTTGTGAGATTCACAAGGGATATGTACAGTGTAGGGATTAATTTATGGTGTGGAAAGGATAACATTTAATGAAACCATTCCCAATTGAACATTCAGGCAAGATTTAGATACACAAAAAGTAATTACCTATCCCGAATTGCCCTATCAGGGCTAGCAGCAGCCAATCCCTTAGTAAATGCCACGCCACTCCAGAGAGGGGCGCTGGTCCCCGCACAACCTGCAGCCTTCTAGAACCATCCGTCCCTGAGAGAACTTCCTAATGACCTCGGTGCCTTGGCCAGAATCCCTCATTTGTTTACAGATTTCTTAGTCAGCCAGACTAGGTCTCCTTAGATTAACCTGTCTCAGCTTTTTCTGCTTCTGCATTTAGTTATGTAAGAATATTTTAAATATTCCACTTGAAGATAGAGAGACTTATGAAGGAGATATAGATACATACACACACATACACACACCCCACTTATTTAATAATATCTTAGAAGAATAGGTTCTTAGTAACTTAAATTTCTTTTTTTTCTTTCAATTTTGAACTATTCAAGGATTTAAAAAGGAAAAGATACAATATTAACATATAAACATATAGGAGTAAATATAAATAAAAATATGATTTTGGATGTTGGTTTTTTCCAATATATTTTAAAATAGTTGAAAATCTATGTATCCTTTGTGATAGATAGTAATTTAAGATAATTTAAAATTACACAAAATAATACTCTTCAGTAGTGAAATATTAGTGACACAGAGATTTGAGAAATAAATAAAAACCTTGAAGCAGACAGCACTGATTTCGAAAAGCCTGGTCAAGAAAATAAAACCACAGATACTTTTTGCATAAGAGAGTGTCACATACTCATAGTTTTCTTATATTTAATTTATACGAAATTCTAGCCAATGCAGCTTTTTGAGCCCAGGGTCCATTCCCACTTGGCTTCTAACTCAGACCCAGCAGGAGGCGAAAACAACTGGCCACGGAGGCCTTGCTATAGTGTGCTACCAGATCACACACAACAGACATTTTAACGCCTGGCGTGCGGGGCACCTCTGTTGAGGGAAAGGGGTGGGAGGAGGGAGAGGTGTTCTAGAGATATATTTTGGGATCATTCATATTACATCAAGTTTGGAACATTTTGGAACAATGCTGCCACATTTTAAAAAAAGAGAGACATTTTTTATACCAGGGAAGTGATCAGGCACCAAGGAGGGAAAAGTTTAGTCTCCATTTCTACAGTGTGGACTTTAGATAGAAACACAATCTACATAAATAAAAGAGGCAAACTGACTATTTAGGCTAGTTTTGACTCGTGCCAAAACCATAGGGGTTCACGGCCATGTAAGAAATGACCGTAAATTAAATACCGAGAACCGAAAGAAAATTCAGAGGTGGGCGAAAGGCCAGTCCAAACTGGATTATAGTCAAATAGTAGGTTGATAGATTACCTCCCTTTCTTTTCTCCTCCCTTCACTGAGTTAATGACATCCAACTGAAATACAATTGAGATGACGTGTTTCAATTTGCTTTCAGTTATAGGATTTTCCCACCTTCCTGTCTTTCGGACTTATCTTTGATTTTTGCAACATGTGGAACATTATTGTACTTCCAGCAACAAAATCTATTCAAAAGTCCCTGCAGAAAAAGGGTGACTCTCTCCTCCATTCCTTCCATCCTGTTGCCCCTGTCCCCCCACCGCCGTTGTATACGTGGTTTTACATACTTTTGACACTTAAGTAATGTTTGCAAAAGCTACCTGCCTACTTATTTTCTCTAGCAAGACTGTGTGTGTGTGTGTGTGTGTGCGCGCCCGCGTGCACGTGTGGTGGAACAGTAGACCTTTACATTATGATTATGCTCAGTGAGGTTGGCAAAGGGCACTAAAGTGAGTTTTTAGTGAGTTCATAAACAACTGACCAGATAAGGAATGTTAAGTTGGCAGTGATAGGTGAATTAGAGGGGTAACCGAAAATAACGTTCGTTTTTATTCTTGTGCTACAAATCACTAAAACCTTAGGGGCTTATAATGCCTATTTATGATATGGTCTTGTGGTTTCCATAGCTCAGGAGTCTTGGCACAACAGCTATACTCTCTGCTCTGGATTTCACAAGCCTGAAGTCACGTATCAGCCAGGGCTGGGTCTCATCTGGAGCTTGGGGTCATTCTCCAAGCTCAGGTGGCTGTGGCAGAATTCAGTTCCTTGCAGCTGTGAGATTAAGGGCCCTGATTTCTTGCTGGCTGTCAGCCAGGGGCCGCTCTCAGCCCCTAGAAGCTTCCCACATTCCTAGACACATGGCCCCTTCCACGTTCATAGACAGCAATGGAGAACCTGCTTCTTGTTGAATCTGTCTCAAGCTTGAATTGTTTTTCACCAGGAAGAACTCCATGTAAGGGCTCCCTGATTAAGTTATTAACCCTTTCTTAAGGCTGACTGTGCCATGTGACATAATGTACCAGGGACGTGGCATACCCTCATATTCATAGCTCTCTCCCACACTCAGTGGAGTTAAATAAGGGGGTGGGTCATTGGTGGTTCATCTGTGAAGTCTCCCTACCATACAGGGCACTAGGCTCTAGTTAGGAGGTTACTTATTCATCCAGTATTGGGACCATGGCAGCCTTGATTCAGGTGATGGGGAAAACGATAAAAGGAATAGAAGCAAATGTGTTTAAAGAAGGATCAATAGATTTGTCGACTGGCCTGAGAATGAAGAAACCTGTAGATAGTCAATGATGATTCAAACAAGATCAAACCACTGGTTGAGGCAAAGACATGAGAACAGAAAATGTCTTTAACCAGGAGGTCAGTGAGTTGGGTTTGAGACTAGTCGAGTCTCAGTTAAAGGGGCTGAGAAGGGGACACTCATTGACATTCACAGCTCAGGCTTGTGGAAACACAGGTGACACATTCCACTTTAACAGTGTAGTTTAAGTTTTAAGAATAAATATGCTTTTCAAAAAAATGGCGTAGAAGCCAGTTATGGACTGAATTATTTTCCCTCAGAATTTATATTTTGAAGCCAAGTCCCCCATACAACTGTATCTGGAGATGCAGCCTTTATAAAGGTGGTTAAGATTAAATGAGGTCATAAGGATGAGACATGGGTCCATGAGGAAAGGTGTCTTATATAAAGGAGCCACCAGCACAGTGGCCCAGTGAGAAGCCATGGAGTTTGACCTCACCGGAAACCGCTCATGCCTGGTGTTTAAGGCCCTCAGTCTGTGGCCTTTTGTGATGCTGCCACAGCTGACTCATACATAGGAAACCTGAGGATAGTTTTAAAAAGATGCATTTTGAAGAGTCAGGAGTAAGTAGAGTGAGGAAAAAGCAGCCAGAAGTCTGAGAACACTGAACGTGCACTGCAGTATACTAGAAGTCTGAGAGCCCTGAGCCATCACTGCAGTAGACCGGAAGTCTCGGCGCTAAGCCTGTACTAGGGTAGACCGGAAGTCTGAGAGCACTAAGCCTGCACTGCAGTAGACTGGAAGTCTCAGCGCTGAGCCTGCACTGGGATAGATTCGAAGTCTGAGAGCCCTGAGCCATCACTGCAGTAGAGAAGTCTGAGAGGCCTGAGCCTGCACTGTGGTATAACCAGAAGGATCAGTGACATCAGTTCAGAAGGCCTGGGACCCAGCCTTGCTCATCAGTGCATAGTGCTGTCTGACTTTGGGCAGGCCATGTAAACTCGCAGAGCCCGAGAATCGTGAAGTGGGGATGATGGTCTATATCCCCCTGGTTATTGGGTGGTTTAAGTAAGTTTCTGTGTTTCTGTAGCTATACTTACACTTATGTCTGTGTATACAGCTGAAAGCTGTTCCCTAAGCTGACAAAGCTCTAGGTGAGTGTTATGTCATGATCAGTGGTCTCCGAGATTATGAAACTGTGGAGTTCTGGTAATATCCATGTAAAATGTAAAGTGATTCTGCTTCTTTCAAGCTCATCTGTCCACTTTCGCTCCCTACTGTTGTCCCAGCCATGTTTTATTATGTTCGTATGTAGGAGGAAAACCAGGTTATTCTGGCTGTTGGAATTTTGCCCACAAAAACAGAGAGATCACAGATGCAGTGGGAGTGGCATGGGGTGTCAGCCTTGGCGGGAGAGCGGTGTGTCAGCTGCCTCTTTCCTGAGTGCTCGGCTGGCCAGGCGACAGTTAACTCCATGGCAGGGAGGTGTTAGTCGGTGTCTGTTTTGCTCCTGGGCTCCTCGATTGAAGATGCATATGCAACACTTGGAATACATTCAGGGGAATGCTGTGAAGAAGTCAAATAATTTAGCCTTAAAAAGGAACCCCATGGAGAGAGCTGAAGCGCATTCTCCAGTCAACACGTAGAAGAGCTAAACTGCGCCTTGCCTTACGCATGAGCTTCACTCCTCACGACCTAGGTCGGCTCTAAGAAATGCTTCCCTGACAGCAGGAATCAGCATGTATGACTCTCAGATCTCTTCCTCGGTTGACCTTTAAGCATCTGACAGCTTTCCTTGTCGTCGGAATGGTTTACATGGATTCTGATAGAATGGGAGGTGCTTATAAAAAATGGGGGAAAGCCACTGTGCTCACCAATAACGTTTTTAAAGGACTGACAGAACACATCGACGATGGCAGGCATCCCTAGTCCCGTTGGCGTTCCAGATTTTGTAAAAGTAATTGTGTGCGAGTATGTAGAACGCCATCGTGTTATCCAGCACAGACGGTTCATAAATCATTTACTGCCGACGGCGGCGGCTCCACAGTGCCAGTGCACGTGCTCAGTCTGCAGCACACGACGTGAGACCAGCAGAGGGTCTAAAGCAAACGTGAGTGTTAGTCAACACGAAAGACCCGGAAGAGGACCGTGGGTCTTCCTCGCACGTGTCGAGACACCCCGCCTCAAACAAAGAAGGGCTCAAATGGAAATTCAGATTTTTTGCATAGAAACATTGATACAAATCTTATTTTATTTTCACCTCTATTGTAGGAAAGAACACGCAGCAGGGCTTTTCGTCGCTGTACTAAAATTTGTAATAAATAAGATTGAAGGGTAGGTATTTTATCCGTTACAGATAACTTGGGAACAGTGATGTGCAAAAAACTACACATAGCAGCTAGGAGGAATTCTCTCAAAACGGCCTTCAGCCCGCCGCGTTCTGAGAACCCACGGCGCGCACATGCGTGTCGGAGGGAGAAATAAGGGGAGGTGGGCAGGTCAGCCGACGTGTGTGTACAGTTTCCATGTGTAGTTTCGGTATTTTTATTTTGTTTTACTTTTATATTATGTATAAATGTTTATATATAAAGCAATAATATAAATATAGATGTACTCTATAACTATAGTAATCATATATCCTCTTATATATCATTTAGAGCCGATTTCACAAGGTTATATCTAACTTAATAAATAGGGGCCTATATTTTCCAGTCACTTGCGATACTTCAGACCTCTGAAGACTTCGGCGCATCTGAAAAAAATTGAAGTGCTTTGATTTAAGTAGCTGCTCCTAGAGGGAGAGGGAAGCGGTTATGTGGCACCGCATCCCACCTTCCACCTGGTGACAAACACCAGTGTGGAACCTGTACAGGTGCACAGTTACTCCAGACTTTGCACCCCGTCCACTCAGCTCTGTGTCCCTCGGCCTCCTTCCTCTGGGGCTCACAGGAAAACTGCCACATCAGTGGGAAGTGACCCCTGTGTGCTGCTAGCCCTGACCTGTCCCGCGGTGCCCTCTACTCAGGTGTCTAACTGGGCCGTGTCTTCATCGAGTGTCTTTGCTCCACAGGTGAACATCCTGTGAGATACGTTCCATTAGGTCGGCCTCCCATTCACATGGCCATGCAGTTGTCCCCAAGAAGGTCCCTTCTGTGACCATAAGAACCCTGTGAACCCCTTGCCTACTTTCATGGCTATCTCTATACCCTGTGCAGGAGGAATGGCTCCTGCTGGGGGCTGTGAGTGGGGACTGGCATCTGGTCCCCACAGCCATCTCCACTGTCCCTCATCCTGGGCCTTCAGGGACCATCTCTTAGACCACAGAGGAGCACAGGCTCCTAGCATTGTCCCCACCAGCCCCTCAGCCCAGCACTCACTCCTGTTTTCATACCACGGGCTCCAAGACTCTTACGAAGCTCAGAGTGGCCATGGGCCACCAAAACCAACATCCTCATCCAGTGTCTTCCTTCGCTTCCTGTCCTACCCCAACCTGCTGCTGTCCCCAACTTATAGGCCCAGAATTGCAAGTTGGGTCACTGGTGCCTCTGCTGACCTCAAGTTGGGGAAGGTCACACGTTTTTAGGTTGTTTGAGGGGGCGGCTGACTGGTGGCTGCCTTTGCATCTGCTTGTGCCCCATTTGCAGGTGTGCTTGGACGAGTCCTTGCGGAGCTCCGGACCCGGGCTTCGCTCTCCAGACGGGGTCCTTTGGCTGTGAGCGTGAGCCAGGGCCTGTAGGGTGCCCACGCGAGGCGCAGAAGGGGACTTGCTGCCTGGTCACAGCAAATCCTGGGTCCTGGCAGATATTTGCAGTTTTCACATTTACTCTTCTAGTCAAGAGAGTTTAACGTTTGTTTTCTCCTTTTAAATGTTTGCTTTAGTCCTCACATTGGAACATTTTCTAAACTATGTAAATTAATGCCTTTTTTTCCCTACTGGGCCATATAGGTGCGTAAATGTTTACAACTTGAACATATTTTAATCCCTTTTAAGGTGACTCATTTTGCCTTGCCTCACTTGGCACGCAGGAACTCGGTTGACAAAAGGATGCACGGGCACAGGCGAGGACAACAGTCGAGGAGTGAGAGGGACCGGGCTCCAGCCGCATGCGCAGCGCGGTCCGGGGGGGTGGAGGTGCCAGACGTTCGGGGGTGCGGCGGAGGGGCCTTCCCACGTGCCGGGCCGGGAAGGGCCGTGTGCGGGTCACAGACGCAGAACTCGGCACCGAGGAGGGAGCCCGACCCCCCCCGCCAGACGTTCTTGGGGCGTGTGGGCCGCTGGCTGGGGTGCAGGGGACACGGGGGTGGGGCCCTGGGCGTGGCACCGACAAGGAAGGGGCGGGCCGATCCTGTGAGGGCCACCCGAGGTCCTCCCGGGTTTTGGTCGCTTTTTGCCCCCATCTTTTGTTTTTCTTTCTTTTCTTGTTGCTCATTTGTCTTCCCTACTTGCCCTTATTCTTTTCTTCTCCTCCCCCCCCCCTCCTTGTGTCTTTCTTTCTTGGGGGGAGGTTTGTTTTTCATTTATTTTTACTGGATTATTCCGAAATATGAGCTTGTTCTGTTAACGCTGTCTTCCATTCTTCTGAAATCGTAGCTCAATGGGATCTATCCTTTTAAGTTTGTGGTTCTTTCTAGAAACATTGGGAACTCCGGGAAATCGCTGCCCGTGTCCCCCACCCCCAGTGATAAAGCCCTTCCTGTGTGATAGCCGGGCACGTCACTCCTCCATCTCACACCCCTTCCCACCACGGGGCGCCGCTGTGGGGAAGGCCAGGCATCGGCAAACGGGTGTGCGTGCGGCCCCGGATGTACGTGGGGAGGCGAGGCAACGGCAAACGGGTGTGCATGCGGCCCCGGATGTACGTGGGGCGGGGAGGCGTTGGCAAAGGGGTGTGCGTGCGGCCCCGGATGTACGTGGGGAGGCGAGGCGACGGCAAACGGGTGTGCGTGCGGCCCCGGATGTACGTGGGGAGGCGAGGCGACGGCAAACGGGTGTGCGTGCGGCCCCGGATGTACGTGGGGCGGCGAGGCATCGGCAAACGGGTGTGCGTGCGGCCCCGGATGTACGTGGGGAGGCGAGGCGATGGCAAACGGGTGTGCGTGCGGCCCCGGATGTCACATTCTAACCGCGGCTCTGGCTCCCAGCTCTACTGATGTCAACGTAAAACCCAGAGCAAATGTGTGGCTGTGCGACTGGCCCACCTCGCACTAAATACACACACACACACACACACACACACACACACGCATGGATGTGCCTCCCTGGGCTGTGACACGCGGGACAGGACCAGCAGGACATGACCCGGCTGCACTCAGCCCTCCGCCCGCCCGGAGCCCCCGGGGCTGGCGCCGTACTGACGCTTCCCGCCCCGTGTAGCTGGAGCTGCGGGATGCTTAGTGAGGCGCGTTGGACCCAATGGGGGAAGATCAAAAGTCCGAATGAGTTCTGTTCCACTTGGAGGGAAGGTGACAGTGTCAGTCCATCGGACGTGAGCTGATGGGGACAGCGGTGGGCACCATGCAGGTATTAATATGCTCACGTTCTAAGTTAAACAGCAGAGGCAGCGGTGGCGAGGCAATAGGGAGGGTAGGACAGTTAGTGACAGAAGGAGCACGACACCCTGAGCTGTCCACGTGGCCCCCGTGAGCGCCGCCTCGGCGGCCGGTGCCAGGACTGACCCGTCTTCTTGCACACCTGGTGCCAGCTCCCTTCCCCTCCTTTCTGCTTTTTCCTGCACCCTTGTACCCAGCAGAAAACTGGCTGTGACAGCCGCCCTGAGCAGACAGCCCTGTGATACAGTCACTCTCCGCCTTGTATTTCTTTTGTCCCTTCTAAATTGGTTCAGGGTTGAGTCGTTCCCCTGCACCCGCAGGAAACCTCAGCAGACTCTCCGAGGGACAAGGCGGTCCTGTGAGCACTTCAAGGAGCAAACGTGTCTCCGTTCGGTAGCTGGGATATTCAGGCCAAGGTCTCGATGATTTTTATTGCTTGTCCATTTCGGGCTACAGCTGGTGTTCGGCCTGACCTTGAGGAAGAGGATGTCGCCAGCCTCTGCCCGCACCCTTTCCCCTCTCAGGCCGGGCCCCTGACCTGAGGGGACCTGAGGAGACATGGGAGATAAGAGAGGAGGGGCTGAGACAGAACTGTGACAGAGGGTGACACTGGCCACCTCTGCGTCCCTCCGCCCTTCTCTGCACACTTGTCTGCTCCTGGGCCGCAGCGTTTGGGAGCAGCGGGCTGGGCAATGACACCCCCCCCCCCCACTGTGGAAGGCAGGGTTCCAGGGCCTTCTCCGGGAGTTCCCAGGGGAGCCATGCCGTTTGTCACTTCCTGCCATCTAACCGAGCCTATGTCGGATTTCCATTGCCTGCCCCCCGCCCCCTTGCACAGGGGGTGGGCCCGCTGCGTCTGGAAGGCAGGCAGAGGTGCTCCTTGTCACCCACCCCCGAGGTCTGAGCCCTCGCCGCGCACCACACGTCCACCCAACCCAGCCGCTCAGACCGATCCTCTCAAAGGGCTTTGCTGGGACCCCCGTTCCTCCCACCTCCAGGGTTTTGTGGTCATTTCTATCCCGGACTGCTGCAGCGGCTGTAGGTTCAAGGACATCTTAGCGTGTCACGGCCCAGTGACCCTTGCTGTTCCTGGGACATTTTTGTCTCTTCTGCTCCACTCAGAAGCTCGGCCTGAGGGTCTGGGTCTTGAAGGTCGGTCACTGGAGGGCACAAGAGGGTTAACAGAGAGAGAAGCTATCAGGTAAATAGTTCGGAACACTCGGCCCATCACTGCCTTTCAGCTCATAGTTCGGAACACTCGGCCTGTCACTGCCGTACTTCTCTGTTGAGTAGCTGAATGCCTTTGGAAGATGGGTCAGTTGACGAAAGAAAACACAACGAGGGTGATGAAATGACCAGAGGAGACAGCCCCCAGAACAGTGGGCAGCCGCGACTCCGCAGGTGGTGAAGTGGCTCCTCACTTACTGCAGAATGATGCAGCCAGTTTGCTCAGCAGCAGGCATCTTGTTTATCTTCGGTTTTTCCTTCCTTAAATCCCGATGCCAAGCCTTCCTTTCTTCTTTAACGCAAGCCATGGCCTGGGAGCTCGCTGTCCTCTTGCTGAATAACCTCAGGGAAACATGAAAGGCAAGCCTTCCTCAAGGTAAGAATGAAAAGGAGCTCTCCTAGAGCAGGGCCCTTTATCTTTTCATAGGGCATCCCTCTGTCAGTGCAACTTTCAAAAACACCTTTTATCTTGGACTCAACAAGTCTCCTTCACTTGTCTTTCAAGAAGCAGGAGATTAAGTGCACAAAAGTGTGTCAAGTCCTGCTTGTTTCCTGGTGATTTCCTGACACCCTCTCCCTGAGGGTCAGAGGGGGCTGGGGACAGGGGCTGAGCATTGGGAACGGTGGGGTTGGCGAGCATCGTGATTCCCGGTTCACCCCCTGTCCCCACCCCTTTGTGACGCATTCTGTGTGCATCCAGCCCAGCAGGACCAGTGTGTGTCAGTACCCAGAAGCAGGGACAGGCTCCCGTGAGGCAAGTCCCTTTTGCGGGTGGGTGCTGGGCGTGGCAGTTAGAAGATGCTGATTAAGTGCCTAAGGGGAGGGTCTCGGAAGCATTATTATGACCATCTTGCAGGCCTTAAAACTGCACTTTAGTTGTCAGAAGTCCCTGTGACTTTCTTGGCTTAGTTTTTAGAATAATTTCTGGTGATACCTCTTCACATCCTTCTATCCTTGCATTCTCAGATTTGTGTTTTCTGTGTTTATGTGTCAGCAAATCGTGGCTGTTGGGCTGGTTCTCTGTGACGTTACGGGGCCGTCCATGGTACCTCCCTTCCTGCAAGGGCACAAGATCTGAACTCAGAAGAGCATATTTAGTGTTTAATTCTGTCTACTTGATTTCCACCAGAAGCTTTGTGAATGATCTCAGTGGCCTGGACTGTGCTTATGTTCATTCTTAGATTTGTCCTGATGGTTGTTGTGATAGCCCTGACAAGTTGTTAACGTCTTTGCTGAGAAACTTCAGCTCCTCATTCTGCTATTTCCATGTCAGAAAGTTTGTACTGTCTTTCATTCTCCCGGTTTGTTAGGACAGAGTTGGAAAGAATTGAGGCAGTTTGCAAGGAAGGAATTGCCTTAAGATTTTAAACATCGTTTTTATTTTGTTTTAAGAATTATTTTTTCATTTTGAAAATATGAGATCTGCTGAAAATATTTGGCATTAATATTGTCATAACATTAGTCAATCAATTAAAAAGTAGATATGAGGCATGAAACCTTGGTGAGAAACAATTATTTATTAATGTTATTATCACTTAATTGAACATGCGAGGATATAAAGGTATTTACTGAAAAATCAAACTTAAAATAGGAATAAAGTGTAATGTCTTAAATCAGGGATTTAAATTATATTCAGAAGGAAAACAACCTGATACCTTGTGTAGGATTTATTTTTATTTCCATAAGATGATTAACTCATTAAGAAGCTAATCATCCATGGAAAAGTTGCCTGGCCCTTCTGCTTAAGAAGCCTATTCAATGAAGTTTTAATAATTTGACATCTTGTATTAAAACAGACAAGCAAACAAACAACTTGATTTGGCCCAATCCAAGCCTGTTTACCAGACACAAGATAATTCCTCAGTATTCTGAGTCCTTGCATGCATCGTGGGGAACAATGGTGGTCCACTGATGGGGATTTGCAGGAAAAGTGAGGGTCTTAGATTCTTCCTTTGAATGCTAGAGTCTTGCTAGGACATCTGCTGCTAATAAAACTATGAGGTCGGACAATTAATTTCACAAACTCATCCTAGAAAAAGTGCTGCATACCCCACTGCTGAATATCACTACGGTCACCTTCGAAGTACTCCCCTTGAGAAGAAGCTATGCACCGACGTCAGTGCCCAGCCCATCCTCCAAAGCAGTGTTGGAACTCTTTTTCTGGAATGGCCATCAGAGTTGCTATCAAACCCCAAATCTGACAGTTAAGTTCACGAACTTAGCACTGTGTGCTCACATTGGCAGCACTGCCCACACCTTACCGAGTTTGTGAGGTATGTGAAGTGCTATCAACGTGAGGACGATAGTCAGAAGTGGTTTTCAAACAAGACAAAGCTGGCCTCAGTGCATTTAGCTGTAAACCATGCATCTATTTAAACTTCAGTTTTCTCACCTACAATGCTTATTTCACAGAGTTGTTGTTAAGTTTGATGAGAGAATGGGTTAAATGTTTGATCAATTTAAAAGCCAGTTAGCTGGATGTTTAAAAAAAGAAAAGCAACTTTCACTGCTAGGAAGAATTCAATTTTCTAATGAGTGCCTTATTGTGGTCTTTCTCAAAGAGCTGGATGTTGTCATAGCAACCGTTTAAACCACACTGTCAACTTATCCAAAGTCTCTTCTCACTTTCGGAGGGATCTAGGGTTTTGTTTCTGAGAGAAATGAATTACAACTTTGCCCTCCTCGCTGCGGAAGTATGATAATCCCAACTGATTGGAGTCAGCGTTTGTGTGTGTCATGTCAGTGAGCTTAATAAGATGGTATGAAAATGGGCTCAAAACGTTTTGCTGACGTTTTAGGCAATATAAAGAAGACAAGCTCGTGACAGGAGCATGCGGGTGAGAAGTGGCACGGGATGACTGGTTTTTGACAAAGGAAACATGACAGTCAAGCCTGACCACTATAACGATAACTAAAAACAAACAAAAAAAATTTTAAAGGCCATCCAAAGAAGTTTTGAAAGACAGTTGATTCAACAATTAGCCAGCAAATAAATATGATAAAAACCTATCTCCTCATGTGTCAGTCTATACATTTACAGCCCTATTTAAAAAGGAAACTTCCCCTTTCGGCCTACTAATTTTAAGTTCCATATATGATGTCATTTTTAACCTGTAGCTAGTGCACAGTAATCTCTAGAAAGCTTGATCACACTCCAAAACCCTGATGACATAATTTGCATATGCTGCCAGGGGACACCTGTGTGGCCTTGGGCTGTGTGGTCCAGACCATAAGATGTGAGCTCCCAGCCTACAGTTGTGCTTTTTCTATATATTTATATTCGAGCCACCCACTCACTGCTCAACCACTTTACCACGCATCTGCCTCCTTCTCCGCCTGTCTGTTTCACTTCGACTTCAGGAAGCACGCTTTGACCTGGGAGTGGCACCCATCACTTCCACTCGTAGTCCCTGGCAGGAAGGATTCATGGGGCAAACCACAGACGCAAAGGCGTCTGGGAAATGTAGTCAGCTCAGTGCCCAGGGAGTGGAGGGAGCAGACTTTCATGAGGTGCAGTACTATTTGCCACAACACTTCTCAGCGTAATTGTGAGCATTGCAAATAACATGCAAAATGCTCAGTAAATGTGGTGCTCAGAACAGTTATTTGTAATCGTTATTGTTAATCACTTGATCAGCATGCATAAAGTGCTGGTTTCAGTGATAATTGTGATTTGTGAAGATTCTACTGGAAAAAACTCTACTGTGGTATGTCATCGGTTTTCTTTAGATTTTTTGTATAACGCTAGGAGTGGCTTTGATTAGAATTTGGGAAGTTGTTCACTTGGATATTGCAGCTGAGAGCCAAGGGTGCTTTGGTTGTTTAACTATCGTCCCCTTTTTTCTGATTCAGAAATGAATAGCTCTCCATATCCTTCTGTATTGCTCTATTCAACAGAGCCATCCAGTAGTAACTTGCAGCCCCTTCGTCTTACAACAGTGCAGTTATTGTCTGGTTAAACTGAAGGTTCTTATACAAAGACCAACTCTACCCTTTGGGGCAAGATGTCATAAGACGCTGAGAACTTGAGGACCTCGTGGAGAAAAAACATATCTCCCAAATAGTGAGGAAGATCTGCGATAATTCTTGCTGTTACAGAATTGAGGAGGAGGGGGTGTAAATGGTGTTGTATAATCCTTATGTAAAAATGCACTCTCCTCACTAGATTTTATTTTATGGCATTGCATTATCCAGCAAGATTCTGACAGCAGAGGCATGATTTTTCCAGGACCCCAATCTTTTGAAAAAATAAAAAAGGTGACCAGACAGGGAGTAGTGCAGTATACTTGTTATTAGTAACAGGCAGCAACCTTTGCAAGTTTTAGACAACTGCAGATATAGAAACTCAGTGTTTCAGTTTCCTAGAGCTGCCATGACAAAGTGTGACAAACTGGATGACTTAAACAAAAGTATATTCTCTCACAATTCTGGAGGATGGAAGTCCAAGGTCAAGATGTTTCTCTCTCTCTCTCTCTCTCTCTCTCACACACACACACACACACACACACACACACACACATGATGTTTTGGGCTCTCATTTTACGTTCTCTGTCTCAGACCTGGTATCAGGAATACTGGTTCATTTTAGTGGGAAGTTTTATTTACAAACCAAGATTTGGGTGTTAGGTGAGCACATTGCGGTTGAAGTATCAATCTTCCTAGGCCTCTTCAGGGAGCCAATACTGCTATTGATCTACTGGAAAAATATGTAAAGCTGTATATGCAAGGATACTCATAGAAGCATTGTTCGTAAGTTCATAAAACTGTAATCACCCCAATATTGATTGATAAAGCTATGATTTATCCACACAAGAGATCACGATGTAGTTATGAAAAAGAATAAAGAAAATTTTAATCTATGCAATGAATGCTAGAGTGAACTATTATGTGAAAAAAATTTGGTGAAAATACGCTGTCATTTATCTAAGAAAGCGGTCAAAATAACACACATATTTCAGCTTGTGTTTTAAAAAGTCATACAACCTCACACCTTCTGGAATGAAGACAAGAAATAACAAGTGTTGGTGAAAATATGGAGAAAAGGGAGCCCTCATGCCCATTGGTGGGAATATAATTTGGTGTAGCCACCATGGAAAACAGTGTATGGAGAGTCTTCAAAAAAATAAAAATAAAAAAGAAGAAGAAAGAAAGAATTACCATGTGATCCAGCAATTCCATTTTTGGGTGTTTATCTGGGGAAAAAAAAACCCCAAAAATTAAAACTAACTTGAAAGGGTATCTACCCCCACCACCCACGGTTGCTGCAGTGTGCTCACAATAGCCAAGATATGAGAGCAACCTGAGTGCCCCTGCATGATGGATAAGGACGTGTGGTGCGTATCTAAAGGAATACGATTCGGCCATCGAGAAGGACGGATACCTGCCATTTGTGAGGATGCGAAATACGTCAGATTGAGAAAGACAAATGCTGATGAGCTCACTTCTACGTGGAATCTGAAAACACACAAACAAAACGAAAAACAACTTACATGTACAGAGAACAGATTGGCAATTGGCGGATGCAGGGGTGCAGAGGGCGACCTAAATGGATGAAGGTAGTAAAGAGGTCCAAACCTCCAGTTATCAAACAGTTCCGTCCCAAGAATATAATGTACAGCATAGTGACTGTCTTTATATTTAATATTTGAAAGTTGCTAAGGGAGTAGACCTTAAAAGTTCTCATAAGAAAACAAGTTGTAACTGTGTATGGTGATGGACCTATCAGGGAGACCATTTCGATATATATACTGAATTATTAAATGTTGTATACCCCAAACTAATGTTATATGTCAATTATATATATATATAAAAAAGTTAGATGTAAAGGCAAACCAGAAATCTAAAAACAAACAACTAAAAAAAAAAGTTGCATTTGGAATGCTGGGTAGAATGAAATAAACCGGGATAAAAGACTTCTTTAACAATTTCATGGTTTTTAAATTTGAATTTAGACACTTATAAACATTTTGTATAATTATAAAACAAAATTAAATATTTAAGAGCAATCCCTAAGAAGCAATCATAAAATGAAATAAATACGTAAATGCGTCTCCAGTTGTAGTCACAACCACCCTGTCCCTACTGGCTTTGGAAGAGTCATTTGTACATTTTTAGTGAGATATAACCCAAAGCCAAAGGAACTACAACAAAAACAAGTAAAGCTTAACTATTTTAACAATCAATTGGACCATGTTATTCTGAAATTCTCATGTTATAACATAGGGTGAACCAAAGATTATGACATTCTCCTGGTGAGATTTTCAAGTAAGAGAAAAGATTACGGGAGCTCCCTGGGGGGTAGTGGCTTAGGGCTTCGGCGCTGGCGCTGTCGGCGCTGCGGCCTGGGTTCGATTCCCGGCCAGGGAGCTACCCATATACCAAAACGCAAAAAAAAAAAAAAAAAAAAAAAAAAAAAAAAAAAAAAAAAAAAAAAAGAAAGAGAGAAAAGATTACAATGTGAGATAGGAGAAATTAGGTAAAAACCCTTGAAGCTGAATTTGAATTGGAAGTACAGGCTGAACCCACAATGAAACAAAATGAAAAAAACCAGAAACCCCCTGCCTCTGCTCATTGGAAAGGCCGAGAAGCCTTGACGAACCCAGGGGCAAAGAGTTCCTCTACCAGCCAGATGTGGTCCTTAAATGCTATTTTTCTTTCCTTTTTTTTTTTTCTTCTGGAGCAATGGCTGATTCCAGGTCTAGAATAAAGAAATGTTCAAATGAGACAAACCTCTTACCATACCAGATAGCAAGGCAGCTCTCACAGCTAGACCTGTTAGAATGATTCAGGAACTCATTCTGAGAAGTCCCATTAGCTGAAGGTGAGCATCAGTACAGGTAACAACTACAGTGGACTGGCAGCCTTAATATGTGCACAGCCATGATTTCTTAATGATGCTTTTGCAAACTGCACTTGTTTTCATGGCTAGAAACAACTCATTTTGAAAATGTGCAAACAAAGAATAAAGCCTTTGTTCTGCCTTCCTATGCAAAATCTGCCAGTGGTAACCAAATAATAGTTGAGGGAAATTTTATTTTGATAGGAATATTCTATCTAATAGTTAGAAAAGAAATTATAAAATTGAAATACTGCGCTATTACAATCTTAATGAGTTAATGAATCTTGCATGGGGGATCAATAGTTGCTAACATCACAAGATGAGAAACACACAGACAGACGGAGAGGGAACTTGTAAATTCAAAGTGACATGGAAAATGTTCTGAAATTAGTTGTGATAGTTGCAACCACCTTGTGCGTATACTAAAATCCACTCAATGTTCACTGAAAATGGTGAATTTTATGGTATATGACTTACACCTTAATAAAAATGTTGAAATAAAAAAACATGTAAGAGATGTGTTTTCCAACCACAGAATGTGGACCGTATTTGGATTCTAATTCAAATAAACTTCAAAGCAATGACGTATATGAGGTAGTCCAGAATGTAAACACAGGGATATACGATGACATTAAAGACTTAGTGGTAATTATTTTTTAGACGTTGTAACGGTATTCTGATTGTTTTAAAGATCTCTCTCTCTCTCTCTTTAGAGATCCATACTGAAAATATTTGTTGAATAAGTAATACAATGTCTGTGATTTGCTTCAAAATAATAGAGGAAATAGAATTGTGTGGAAATAAAGATGAAACGGGTTTGGACCCAAGTGTGTGATTGTTGAAAGGGTGATGAATAGTACAATTATCCTCTGATTGTTGGGTTATGAATGTGGATGTAGTTTTCCCTAAAGGTTTTTTGTTTAATTCATAAGACTTTGTTACCTCAGTTTCAAATCCAACACCATAAGGTTCTTTCTGACTTTTTCCTGGGCCTTTTGCCACTGCGAGACACCTGGTTTCCCAAAATATCAATAACTTCAGTAATCCATCCATTTAAAAATACACATAAATGCCTCAGAATTCCTACCTCTGTACCACCACCACCACCAGTAAACTTAAAAAGTCCAGTTTTTCTTTTTTGTTTCTTTGTTCATACGAAAGAGTACCAGTCTACTGTGTTCAGAATCGTTTGGATTAATACGTGTATGTATATTTACACGGGGGCACCGCGGCGGGCGTCTGCTCGGAGCGGGGCGGCGGGGGGCCCGGCCGCCGTGTTTTATTTATCAGAGAGAAAGGATCGCTGCACACGACAGGGGACACCCAGCTCGGGAACAGGAGCCGACATAGTAACGACGCGTCGCCTTCTGTCTAAAATTCCACCCTAAGGCTGGAAAGTTAAGGAGTTTGCAGCCAAGGTCTGAAACTATTTATCACCGTGTCAGATTACAAACAAATAAACATGAATGCCTGCCAGTTCTTGTTTCTTCCTTGCGGTTGAAGAGCATGACAAAATCTTGCCTGGCCCCTCCTGCCCTGGCACTGTGGAGCCACAGAAGCTCTGCCCAGGGTCCCCGGGCCACAGAGACCCAGGTGGCCTGAGTGGCCCCTGGCATGGGGTAAGGGCCCAGGGCTACCTTCTGTTGCCTGGCAGTAGGGCATCCCCTTGATTTGGAGAGGAGCTCTTAATGCTTATGAATAAGTGTCCCCCTAAGGGCATGTGAGATCTTGCTTCCTGACAATTGTCCTTAGTTTGGGCTCCAATACACTCTTATTAGAAAGAGTAAGTCGCCGCTGACTGGTCCGCTCCCCTCTGACGGCTGCGAGGTCTCTTGGCGCCGTGTTAGGTGTGTGACTGGGTGAGACGCAGCGGTTTCCTGCTTTCTTGCTTTTGTTCTCCCCCCGACAGAGATTTTTTTGTCTTGTTTTGGTTTTCGTGATTTATTTGAGGGGGGAGGGATCAATTTTAAGTATCAATGGTTCAAAATCATCACTCTAGCTTTCCACGGCTTCAAGATAAGCATGTCCTGCCTCGTCTAATACTTTGTTTTAAAGACATGAAATAATGTAAACTTATTCCATTCCAGGTTGGCGACCAATTTATCACAGCCTTAAAGAAATCAGTTTATTTGCCTTTGCTTAGTTACTTAGTTCTCTAGCCTGCGGTAGCCAGCACTGGGCTGTAACTCAAGCTAGGGACACAGGGACAGAGACGGGTGCCCTTGTGATCACAGACAGAAACCAGGGATTAGAAATACAGCGTAGGAGAGAGGGGTGAAGTGGGGAGGGAGACGGGAGGGAGGGAGGGAGAGAAGGGGTCGGGGGAGAGAGAAAGGGAGGGAGGGAAGAGGGGAGAGTGCACGATGGGGGTAGCGGGAGGGAGGACAGGCTATCTGAAGGCCGTCTGTTAGGAAGTGGAATTCTGGGAGGGATGAAGGGAAGAAAACTGGAAACAAACAGGGAGAGGGAAATGGTAACGGACTGTCTTTAGGGCTCAGCGAGGGCTAGGCTGTAGGAAAGGGTATAAGGGAGCTTTTATCCTTAGTGGGTTCGTTTGTTTTGGAAATAAACCCACTGCTGCATTAGCAAAATCTCTTCGGCTGGAATAAATGTTCTCGTTGAGTTTTGGGGAAGGGAGAACGCAGGGAGAGACAGGTGGTGTGACTGTCCGGGGTGAGGGTTTGCCTGCTTCACGTTTCCCCTTGGGCTGCGTCGTTTGGAAGCGAGTATCTCTAGGAGGAAGGCATAACATAAAGCCGATGGCTGCTACTGAACAGTCCCCTGTTTCCGCGAGAAGGAGGTAAGCCAGGTACAGGACTCCCAGCAGGAGCACTAGAAAGCATGTGCAGTGACTTGTAAAAAATGTAATTCTGTTGAAAAAAATCCATATACTTCTAATTGTTTATAATCTTTATCATAACTAGTAATAACATCATTTTTAGAGAAACAACATTGGAAGAAATTTCTTATGACGTTTACAGTGCGAAACATGATTTTCACTTGGTTTTAAGGGGCATGGGAGTGACCGTTATCCTTTGTGTAGAGGAAAGGGCAGGCGTGGGGACACGGAGCCCCACCGCACCTGCACCAGCAGCTCTGACCCCTCGCAGTCCATCACTGACCGTGCAGCTACCATGGACAGAGCGATCGCCTCTTCGTCCGTCTCCTTCCCCTCCCTGTCAGCAGGCTCTGGTATGTATACTCCTAATGAGCACTGCAGTGGGAGGGACACTGAGGGTGACAGGGCTCTGACCCACGCTACCTAATTAGTGCAGGGCTAATTGACCTTTCCCAGCAGCTGTACCACTCGGCCTTTGGCAACCAGAGAGGGGCCTTTTGCTGTCTCTGTGTACCATAATGTCTTTGATTATGAAAACTGGTCATAAAAATTGTGTAATAAATTCAAAGCAAAAATCACAAAGTACCATCTTTTAAAAGTCTATTTTTTTAAAAATGAAGAGTAAGTTGAAGGGAAAGTTTTTATTCTCATCCAATTACTATAAATTGGCATTTAATGTTCATTGAATACTGTGGAGGGGAACTGCAGTTCAAGAGAAAAATAATCAATGGAAACAACTCCTTTTTGGTTATTCTGACTTATCTCTAAGCCCATGTTGTCTTTCACCAGGTGATTATTGCATTGTTAGCAGTAACCACATAGAATATTTCTTAACTGTTACATTCAAAAAGGGCCTTGAAGTAACGTCCTAAGTATTGCCATTTTGTCCTTTGGCACAGAAAACACATTAATAACTCTGGTGAGCTAATAAAAACATGGTTGTTAGAAGTTATTTTCAGAAGAAGCGAGTAATTAGCATTCTGAATTTTTAACAGCACAAAAAAGGGGAGGAAAATTTAAGTTGTTTTAAAATGTGTTTAAAATCATCTAAGAGAGAGCTCCTTAATGTCAAAATTATTTTTCAAATTAAAATTCGATGACATCATTGATTGTTAAATTAGGAAATCTTTTATCTGATCATTCTCGACTAATTACAGTATTGCTCTTCTGGGGGGAAAATGGGTTCTATTAGAAATTTAAACGAAAATCAGAGATTTTATGGCCTTAAATGTAAAATTAGTACACAATGGGAAATATGGCAGCCTTGCAACTGAAATAATTTAAGCATTTTGTCTGATGAAAACGAGTTTAACAGACTTAGATCTAAAAGTTAAAGAATGGTATTAAAGACGCTGAAGATAACTCAGCCTAATTTGAAGACTTCAGAAGTGTTCTGATGGGTGTGGGTTGATCCATATGCTGATTCGTATTAAATGGAACTGGCCGGAGGTGCCATCAGGGCATCCACTCCTGTCATGAGCTCAGAGAGGTGGTGAGGCCACATGGGTGTCAGAAAGAGCCCTGGGCTTGGAGACAGAGGTCGTGGGCTGCAGACCCAGGTTCTGTGTCTTGCTTGGGTGAACGGGAGTCATCAGAAACATCTGTCCCCCTCGGATTGGCTACCACAATAGGTGTGCATCTCACAAGACTGTAGGTTGGTCAGCAAACCCAGGGGACACATGTGGGATGAGCAGGTCCCAACAGCAGATACGGTAGGTACACCGTGAGGAAGAGTCCGCATCTTTGGTAACAGAGAGGAGCACCAGGTGACACGAGCTGTGGTCTTGGCGCATTGGGATCTGGAAGGGACATAAAAATAGCCAGAGCTGGGCAGGCCTTCTGGCTGCAGGCCTCGGAGTCACACCACGTTGGCCCATTCCTTGTTGCTATGTGTGCTTGGACCGATTCTGCATAACTGGACGGGTTCTCACTTGTGTCCTTGTCTTTTTTAAATGAAATTCTCCCACAATTTTTTTTGCTACCTTCAGACTGTCCCAGCTCCGTGGCTGTCCTCTAGTATTTGACATTCCAGGTACCTGCTCTTGACCCTGGGACAGAGTGACTGTAGCTCCCACACCCTGGTCTTCACCATACCTGCTCTAGACTTGCCTTCCTCCACCCTCCCAGCCATCACACACCCTGTGTCCTCCCCATGGCCACATGGCCGGGCTTGGGGGTCCCATGGGGGTGTCCAGCAGGCCTCGGCCTGGGTGTCCATCCTGGCTTCACACACAAAACCTACTCTGAACCTCTCTGTGGTTCACCGGCGTCTTCTGCCAAGTGGAATGAATTTCCAACAGCAACAACAAGTCGTGTTTAGAGAGCATTGGGTGCCCCCGCACAGCTCTCCTGGCTCCTCGGCAACTCCCCTGTGGGTGGTGACAGCGCCCCCCTCAGAGGACTGTGGGGATTGCACCCAACTGATTACTTCTAAAGCCCTTGCAGCACAGCCGGGAGGATAGTTAGAGCTCGAAAATAGGCATTATTTTTACATTATGCCAATGTAGTTGTTAATTTACAGCATGTGAAAGCTCTTTGTTAATAACGTGACATTATTAAATGTTTTTGCATCTCATTATAAAGATGCAAAATCTCTCATCATTGTAGAGATTATCTAACCCTTCTTTAAGTGTTTGGAAAACATTCCAACAACTTTTCAAGCCCCAATAGTTTCTGTTCATTTGCCTGCTTGTTTCTGTTAGAATAACATGACTTATTTTTACAAGATCTGCAATGTTAAGACTATTTTGAGAAGTGTTAGCAGGTTTTATAAATTCTGCTCATTTTCAGTGTTCTGACTGGATGACCAGACTCTCAAATATTTGAATCCTTACAACCTGTCATCAAAAGGATTCTGTTTTAGAAAAAGAAAAATAAACCAATTGCTTGTATGTTGTTGGACAATGGTGATCTAGGTGAGTGTTGGCCACTGGTTGGCAAACAACGTGGTAGATATTTTGTTAATACTGGGGTATCTCTAAATCAAGGTCCCAGAGACAGGGAGAGACGCTGCCCTCTCAGTCCCCAAAGGAACCACAGCTCTGCTTGGCAGCCTCAGGCCAAGCCCAGCTGGACGATTAATGACTCGTTTTGTCCACAGCAAACAACTTATGTCACTGCCTTATTTGCTGAAGTAATAAGTTGTTATTAAAAAAATGTACTACTGTTTCCCCTTTGCCGGGCAATACTCTGGCCATTGAGGAAACCAAGGTAAATAAGACATTGTACTTGCTCCGAGGGGGTTTATAACCACGCTGGAGAACTGTGCCATCTTCCCAGCACAGATCTCGGCCGCCCAGCGCCGAGCAATCGAATCGTGTGTGCACCGTGAGTCTGACGGCCCTTGGGGCTGAGGAGTGGCTGGACCCCTGCACCCGATGCACGTTACTGTCCGGGGCCTGTCACCCGATGCACGTTACTGTCCGGGGCCTGTCACCCGATGCACGTTACTGTCCGGGGCCTGTCACCCGATGCACGTTACTGTCCGGGGTCTGTCACCCGATGCACGTTACTGTCCGGGGCCTGACAGTAACTGAACTGAACCAGCGTGGTAGTGCTGTTGTGCCATCTGGCAAAGGGACGGCCTCCAAAATCAACGTTCTCTGGGAGAGTCAGAGAATTAATTGGTCTCAGAGCAGTGGCTGGAGACTGAGAGAATTAGGTTCTGTAAATATCTCCATGACTTCTGAACTCTGGTTGCGTCTTCCTCTTCCCCTTTGCCACTTGTCCCTGTGCTTTAGCAAAATCCGCTGAGAAGGGACATTTGGATTTCTTCCATATTTGACAGTTAGCAAGCCCTGATATTTGCTCAGATTCATCCTGTGTTTCATGGCATCTGAGCATATAGGGATATGTGTGTGTCTGTATGCATGACACACACATGAGGTCAGACAATTAAGTTCGTGAACTCATCCTAGAAAAAGTGCTGCACACCTCACTGCTGAACATCACTACGGTCACCTTCCAAGTCCTCCCCTTGGAAAGCTGTGCACTGACACCAGCGCCTGGTCCACCCTTCAGAGCAGTTTTGGAACTCTTTTCTGGAATGGCCGTCAGAGCTATTATTGTATTAACCTTTGATATCCTGAATGTCATCGGAATGTCTTTCTTTCAATATTTCCTTTATCTTCAGGTAAAGAAAAGAGTCAGGTGAGTAGGGAGGGTGCTCCAATACAGTTATTTGTTTACTGGCTAAAAACTCCCTCCCAGACAGTGCCGGGTGAGCTGGTGCATCGTCGTGAGGCAAGAGCCATGAGTTGTTGGCAAAGGTTCAGGTTGCTTTCATCTAATTTTTCATGCAGCCTTTTCAGCACTTCCCAATAGAAAACTTGGTTGACTGCTTGTCCAGTTGGTACAAATTCATAATGAACACTCCCTCTGGTATCAGGTTAGCAATATCATTTTGACTCTTGATTTGGACTGATAGAATTTCTTGGTCATGGAAAATTGGCTGACTTCCACTTTGCACTTTCATGCTTTATTTCAGGGTCGTATTGGCACACCCATGTTTCATCATGAGTGATAAAACAGTCCAAAACATCATCTTGCCTCTCCAAAAGGTCTTGGCCAACTTCAACTCTCCTTTGCTTTTGTTCATCTGTGAGCTCCTTTAGGACCCGTTTTGCACACACCTTTCTCATGCCAAGATTTTCAGTTAAGATTTTCCTGTTTGTCTATTGATGTTTACTCGGTCTGCTGTGCTTCTCACAGTCAGCTGACAGTTTTGATGCACAATTCCATGAATTTCTGCAATGTTTTCATCAGTTCTGCTCAGTACTGGCTTCCCTGACCTCTCTTCATCAGTGACGCTTTCTCTCCCCTGAGAAAAACATTTAATTTATTTGTACTTTGCCATTTTCTTCCTGGAATTATTCCCATAAACTTAGACTAAGATGTCCCTGATTTCACTTCCAGTCTTGCCAAGTTTAACAAGAAATTTAATGTCTGTTCATTGCTCTAATTCAAGCTCCAACATTCTCACGACAGCACACAAAAACACGCAGCAACAATAATGAATGCCACTCAGCAAGACACGCCACATGTTGACTCTAACAGAGCTGTGAGACGCAGATGCACCAACGTTATGACGCCTTACTGAGGTGTTTGCACAGGGCTGCCAGCAGTGCATGGTGGCGAGTTCACAAACGTAATTGTCAGCATACATGACCACTTTGTAGTTCACAGAAAGCTGGGAGATTACCAGAATACGTAACTGTCATATCTCTAGTCTGCTTGTTTCACTTCCTTCGCATCTGTCCCAGTGAGACTGTGTGAGGGGAGCAGCTGAGTAGGATTTTGAGCCTTGACTGATGTACAGGATGAGAGACCCATGTGCTTTACTCTTCAAAACTCTTAAACGATGGTGATGACACTCCCAGCCCTGTACTGAGTTAATACGATGGGTCGGTGTGTGCACTCGGTATTTCCTGAAATCTTGAGAACAGTCTTCGAAGTTTGGAACATTTTTATGGCCTGTGACAGATGTAGAAACTGAAGCTTACGGAAGAAAAGCAATTTGCCAAAAATCATACGGCTGATAAGTGACATCTCTTTGGCTTTACGTTCACGTTCGTTGTTCCATGGTCTTGTGGTTCCCCACGGAGCAGCTGGGGTGTGGAACCCAGGACTGTATTTGTTCATTCAGGTATTCTTGTTCCCCCTCCACAGTCATTCACCTTTTCAATTCATAGGCTTATTTTCTACTTCTGCGGGCTTCACAGCTCTGTGTGAGGCATTTGGTGAATCAAATAGAAGCATGACCTTCCACTGCTCTAAAGAGTTTCTAACTGAAGGCCGAAGGTCCGACACCCGCACAGGCCCTGCCCACGCCCCGACCACCGCGGTGCGAGGAGCTGGCAGGTGGACATGAGGCAGAGAGAGGCATTGCTTTCACCTGGGAAGCTCTCAGGACGCGCCTGTGCCCTGAACCTGGAGAGGAATTGTCGCCGACTGAACCCTGGAGCCTCCTGGAAAGAACAGCATGTGGCTAAGAGCCACGGGAGGTGCAGGGTGCTGATTTTCCGGGGCTTCTCACGGGGGATATTGGGAAGCGCGTGCCCGCCTCTAGGTGTACTCAAGTCTTGAATTCTCTTTGGGTGATTCCAGCTGAAGGTTGTACCCAGTTTCTAGAGTGCTGGCTGAACACGGACATGACCTAAATGATGATGGAATGCCTCAGTTCAATTACAATGGAAAATAGAGTATTGTCAGCTATTACTGCGTAAGGAGCAACCACAAGATCTCAGAGCTACGTGGTAGGACGTCTCTTCCCCACGTGTCTCCAGGTCCCCTGGGGGTCCCGCTGCATTTGGTCCTCTCTGTGCTCGGGCTCAGGTCTGGGCCACCTGTGTGGTGTCAGGGCCCTGGCTGAAGAGGGGAATGTGAGGCAGGGCGCTCTTCTGATGGCCAGGGCAGCGGTGCGAATACATGTTAAGGTTCTGGTTCAGTTGCATCTGCTAATAAAGTCAAGGGCAGGAGGAGGCGAGATGAGAGGGAGTATTTCTGCAGAACAGTCTAATCTACCATGAAACCTACCAAGCAATGAAAGAGAGGCAAAGTAGACAAAATTCCTAGGACAGTTGGTCTAGAAAGGAGAAAAGTCTCAACACTTGGAGACAGTGGTGAGATGTTAGGTCTGTTTAGCAGGTGGTATGGGGACACTTTAGAAAGATCATGCTCACAGGCCACACATTCTTATACCTGAGGGGCATAGGGTGGGACAGGAGGGAAGGGAGTAATTCCAGAGCTGTTGTAAAGGTGGAGCCCTAAAACGGGGTGTGGCCGTTGGGGTGGGAAGTGTGTTTCTGAGGCAGAATTCGTCACTCCTGGAACCTTGCTGGATAGGGCAGCAGGGAGGACGGGTTCCAGGCCATGATTCTGTTGAGGCCCTTAGAAAGCCTAGGTGGAAAGGCAGAGTTTCTGTGGGAGGGTCAGGCTTGGCACCTGGACAATGGGGACAGCGGTGCTTTGACAGAAATAGGGAAGTCACATAGGGCGGACAGAGGGGGCAGAGAATGGCTGACTAACCTGAGTAGGAGCTGTCTGGGGAGAGACGCAGAACTGTGAGTCCAGGCGGCAGGGAGAGCAAGCCTGTGGGTGTGACAGAAGTCCAGGGCACATTATGGGAAAGAGGAGGCACGGAGGAGAGGCTGTGCCACGAGGGGACGTCTGCTGGGCCTGAGCTAGCTAGATGGGGCCTCCTCTACTCCCCTCCGAGTGACCCCTGCCCGCTGCCCCAGGCGTGGTGGACCCTGGAACTGGCCCTTACCCCGGGCAAGCATGGAAGGTGTTTGTCCCTTTCTCTGGGGCACCCCATCCATCTTGCCATGTTCTGTATAATTCTTTAGTGCCAGTCACTCTGCCTGGAAGATACCTATGATGTCTCCCAGCCCAAGACATCGCCTCATATGTGAGTTTCCTTAATAAACTCTAGATGAAAAGGCTGGAGTTGTCAGCACCTGCGGTCCCTCACTCAGGCCCCAGGAAAGCCTCCCAACGTGGCGAGCCAGCAGGAGACCGAAGTCACGGCCTTGGGGAAGAGGCTTCCTTAGAGGGCGTCCTGGCTTGACCATCTATGTCCATGTGGGGAGCGGTGGCCCGTATGCTAGATGTGTGTGGGACAGCCCTGCGAGTATGGGGACATCCCCAAAACACTAGATGTTGTGTGCCATTAACTATTTTTATTAAAATTTTGCATTTTTAATATTGTAGCAGAATAAATGGAACTGAATTACATTTCAAAATATATATAATTGGTTTCATGCTATTTTGACCGTTTGCTCATGTTTCCAAAAACTACCTACAGTAGGTGCTCAGTTAACCGGCACCCTCCCTTAACTGTATGTGACTCAAGCGACTGGCAGCCGGTTGCTTGAGAGTGCCAGTTGCTTGAGTTCCGGTTAATGGAGAGTCTATTGAATTTATTTTTTCTAGAAAGAGAGTATGTGTGTATGTAAGGGTGACACTGAATTCTCTACTTTCGTGATCTAACACCCTAAGTTTAGTATGATTCAACAATATAATTTAGCTTAAATCCTTTTAAGACTTTTCTTTTGTTTCCTTCCTTACTGCAGTTTCAGTGACTGTTTACAGGGACTTGTAAGGAGGCTTTTCCAAATTTGCATAACATCCACCCTAATCCCTGAAACTGCTGGGAAGCACCTTCTTTTCTTTTTTAAATAGCTCAGGAGTTACTGGGCCACCTCCTGCTTTCCTCCATTCTGCCTCTTACATCTTTCCACCAACCTTGTCTCTCAATTTTTGGAGGCTGCAAGCAGCACCTGAACCCAGGACTGCGTGTGCGTGCATGTGGTGGGACAACAGGCCTTCACATTATCATTCTGTTAATGAGGTTGGCAAAGGGCACTAAAGTGAGTTTTTAGTGAGTTCATAATCAACTGACCGGGTAAGGAATGCGGAGTTGGCAGTGATAGGTGAATTAGAGGGGTAACCCAGTAATATTAGTTTTTATTCTTGTGCAATAAATCACCAAAACCTTAGGGGCTTACAATACCTATTTATGGTCTCATTTCATGGCTCAGGTGTCTTGGCACAATACGTGTGCTCTCCACTCAGGATGTCACAGCCTGAAGGCACGTGTCAGCCAGAGCTGGGTCTCATCTGGAGCTTGGGTTCATTCTCCAAGCTCAGGTAGCTGTGGCAGAATTCAGTTCCTTGCAGCTGTGAGATTAAGGGCCCTGATTTCTTGCTGGCTGTCAGCCAGGGGCCGCTCTCAGCCCCTAGAAGCTTCCCGCATTCCTAGACACATGGCCCCTTCCACGTTCATGGACAGCAATGGAGAACCTGCTTCTTGTTGAATCTGTCTCATGCTTGAATTGTTTTTCACCAGGAAGAACTCCATGTAAGGGCTCCCTGATTAAGTTATTAACCTTTCTTAAGGCTGACTGTGCCATGTGACATAATGTAACCAGGGACGTGACATACCCTCATATTCATAGCTCTCTCCCACACTCAGTGGAGTTAAATAAGGGGGTGGGTCATTGGTGGTTCATCTGTGAAGTCTCCCTACCACACAGGGCACTAGGCTCTAGTTAGGAGGTTACTTATTCGTCCAGTGTTGGGACCATGGCAGCCTTGATTCAGGTGGTGGGGAAAAGGATAAAAGGAATAGAAGCAAACTGGACCTATGACCTGGCTAGATCAGAACAGAGATTCACTCCCCTACATCCCCTGAGACATTGAGTGACCTGTCCCCTGTGCCCCAGGCCTGTTGGCTCCTGGAACAGACGTTTGCTCTGCCCGGGGCAGGCACGGAAGGCAGTTTCCCTTACCTGGGTGGGTCACGCCCCAGGCCCCTGTCCATCCTGCCCTGTCCTATATAATTCTTTAGCTTCTGTCACACAGCAAGGGGATATTCAGTTCATCTTAACAGCTTCCAAGAGACTCCTTCCACGTAAGTTCCCTTAATCTACTCTTGATGTAAGGCTGGAGTTGTCAGCCTCTTTCTCCCAGCTCTCAGGCCCCAGAAAACTTTTCCAGCTGGTGGGGATGGTATGTAGGACCAGAGGCATCCCAGTGACCTTCCCCAGTGGGTCTCTGAGAGATGGACATCACTCCTGCAAGTTTGGTAGTGAAGGCAAGGGAGCAGAGGGTGGGGGTGGGGGGCAGGAATTCATTGTTTCAAAATGATCATGGTGTTTTGCAGGGGTGTTGTTTGAAGCTTCCTAAAATGAGAGAGAAAAGGCAGCAGGTAGTTCGAAGATGTTGCAATTCGAGGTCTGTTGAGAGCAAGGTCCGGCCCCTTGGGAGGAGATGGCAGGTAGATGAGTGACGGTTTCTGTCTAGTAAAATTCTGGCACTGAGATTTGACGTAAGGCAGTCTAGTTTTTGTCATAGCAAGTAATTTGACATCTAACTTAATTCTACTAAGTTTTAAAGTTACCTGTTCGTACACATCACTGCGTAGATGCAGAACAGTTTTGTAAACGTTCATATATTTCAACTACGAAACGGGATGAAACCGGTCATGACACCTGTGACGGCCTTGGTACGTTTCCCTGCTTCGCCGCGGGGGAGGGCGAGGGGTTTGCTGGTGACTTGGCGGGTGCAAGTGGAGTCGCCGTACGCACGTTTATTTTCAATTCTGGGGGGAAATGCCTGCCCTGTAATTAACAGTAACCAAGTCCCCGTGCTTTTAAAAGCAGAAACGAATGCCAGTATCTGCAGTTGAGAATTTTAAGGATTTACTTCTGAAGTGAATCAGCTTGAAAAGAATCTTCCTCTTCAGGGTGCTTATGTACGCAGTGAGATGCACTTCTTATCTACCAAGTTCATGGTCCTTTGACTATTACTTCAATTTTTTGTTGCTGCATTCCGTGTACCCCACATCTTTAGTTTCTGGCCCAGTTCCGTGTTGCTTGTGTGACAGGCATGTGTGTAAGTGCTGTGGCCCTGCTGCCAGGGTGAGTGTATCCGACTTGGTCCGTCACATCTGTCGCATTCCCTGATGCTCCACGATGGTGTGCAGACGTCGTGCACAGACCGATTTTAGGAGCTTCCGCACACTCTAGAACGACAGACAAATTTGACTCCACTTGGCGTTTTAACGCTTGGCTTTCGTGTCTGTTTTCCTTTGCGTCCATGCAGAGCTGTGACCTGGATCAGCAAAGCATCGTCCACGTCGTGCTGAGACCAGGGCCGAGAGGCCAGGACCTGAACACGGCCAGCGAGAACAGCCCACGGAGTGCTGCAGGCACAGGCAGGGAGCCCGGGAGCTTAACTCGCGTGGACTTCAGCGGCTCTGTCCTCCCGACCAACTCGGAGGGTCTGGCTGCGATCCTGAACGATGCTGGAGAGAATGGTGCCCTGCCGGCCAGGAAGCCAGGTACCTGCGATGCCCGTCCCTGGCCAGTAAAGTGCTTGTGCGTTCGTGTCTCTATGGGGAAGGGTGTCACCATGTACATGCTTAGTTCACGAGGAGTTCTGCGAGTAGGCCACTGGAAGGAGATGTCACTAGAAAGAGTGTCCTTGGACATAGAATTGGAGGGGATGCCCCTAAGAAGTACAACAAGTTTAGTAAGTGCAGGGTTGTCCTATTAAGAATGAACAGAAGGGATGGAGAAGGGGCGAGGGCCACAATGATGGTGCTTTTGCCATCCTGAGGAGCTGGGGTCAGAGGGGACATGTGAGAGTCTGTGCCAGGGTCAAATACGTGATTAGGGTGCACACAGATCCCTCTCAACGTCTGCTTTTCTTTTCTTCGATGTATCATCTTAAAATACATTTCAGTTGCTTATGTTTCTGATGATGTAGAGAACATTCGAGAAGCAGAAAGAGAATGTCAGAGGTCATTTTAGTCATCTGCACACCCCAAGGAAGCCTGGTACAGTGCCAGCAGCAGAATTGGTGGGCAAGGTCCTGCTCCCTGTGCTGCGCCCCATGTCAAACATGCTCGCCTTTGGCAAGGATGGGGGTCCCCTTGTTGTTTCGACAACATTAATATGTTTACCTTAGTCTTTCATCCCCAGGTCTAAATAGTCAAAGGGTTATTTTTGATTGCGTGTAATAGAAAGCACAAAACAATAGCAGTGACTCTCCCGGTAGAGGTTTGTTTCCTCCCACATCCTGGGCTAGTGAGGCTTCCATAGTGTCAGAAAGTTCTGGAACCTAAAACAGTATGAATTGTTTCCTGCTTAGTTCACTAAATACACTCCCATATATATACATATATATTTTTTAAATCGTAGATGAAATGGGGAGGATGTATTTTTCAGGGACAAGCGAAAAAGTAGGAAAACACAGCTGTCTTTAAATGGACAGGTAGGTGAGCCCAGGACTTTTCCTCTGGTTTCTTCTGCATATACTTTATCTCACTGAGGACAGAGTATGTGTCCAATTTACTGCAGTTTTCCCTAAACTCTCCTAGAAAAGTGGTGATAAATGTTTGCTAAATCACTTCAAATTGTAAATGTAGTGAGGCATTTATCATAATTTCTGCATATTTAACTTTTAGAACTAATGCTTTATTTAAAATTATTTAGAGAAAACAAGACTTTACCTTTTAAACTGTCTCCGTAATGTGGATGTTGGAATGAACACGATACTAGCTTGAATGGGATAATTAGGCGTGACCGTGGGCTAGCACCATGCTTCTGGGATCATTTTCCTTTATTAAGAATGACAGCGCGGTGTTCCCAGAGCAGCGATTCGCGGTCTCTGGTGTGTGGGAGAATTTTCTGCAGGTGCCTGTCGCAGGCTTATTCCAGGACCAGAGCTTGTGGTTCAGGGACTGCAGGGAGACGCCAGGAGTCCTGGGTCCGACCCCTGTGGGGAGGAGTCCTGGGGCCGACGCCAGCAAAGGTGTCCCGGCCTCCCCGCTGTGGGTCCAGGCAGGCAGGCCAGGAGAGACAGGTGGACGCGCCAAGTCAGCCGTCACAGCCAGAGCGTCTCTCATTCGCCGGGTTTACGTGGTGCGCCCTAAAGTACGTTTCATTTGGGGGAAATCCCCGGTTACAAGATGTCTAAAAACCTCTGCTGTAAATAAGGAAATTTAAGAGAAATAAGCCCCCCTTTCTTCATGTTTCCCGGATGTTCACACGCGACAGGAAAGACTGGGTGGAGTCTGAGCGCAGCACGACTCGCTGGGCTGAAACAAATCAGAACGTCTGAAACCCACGACGCGTCTTTCGGGGACTTAGGGACAGAGGGCGGTGCCATGGCAGACATTACTAGCTAATTATACCGCTGTGCTTAGACTCTAGGGGTGTCAGGGTTTCCAGGCGGAAGGCCAGGAACTGAGACGAGCCATCTCAGCATTCCTGAGAGCAGGGTTCCCCAGCTTCGGAGCTCATCGGGGTCACCCGAGAGCAGGGCCCTGCCCGTCAGCCTGGTGGGCAGGCTGAGGTCTATGTTTCCAGCAAGGTCCCAGGCCAAGCTCAAGTGTGCTTCCAGGGGCCATGGGTTGGGGAGCACTGTCCTAAACAGTAAGAACTTGTGTTGTGTAAAGCACTGTGAATGTATGAATTATATTATTTTATAAACATCACAATAAGAACATTGTGTAGGCCACTGCTGGGCTCCGAGGTAGCCGTGGGTGAACTAAGGTCATGTGTTAGGTCTGTGTGTCCTTAATGAGGCACCTCCATTCATGACGCCCTGACAGTCAGATGAGATGAAGCTATTGGACCTAGAAGGAAAATGGGAATCGTCTCTGATGTTTGTCATACAGTTAGCGAACTACTGTAACAAGCAACGAGTCCCCACTCTGTGCCAGGCACGGGTCTAGATGCTGGAATGTAGCCGAAACAGGAACAGAAAAAATGCCTCCCCGAACGAATCTCATTCCACTTGGGAAGAAGATACTAGAGCAACAACTAACTAGTAAGTGTCCTCTGTGGGAAATGTAGCAGAAGGAGGGGAATAGCAGCCCTGGAGGGGTGCTCTTTCGTATAAGGTGGTAAGGAGGCCTCTCCGGTGAAGTCGCAGTGAGGAGAGGTCTCAGGCGGAGAGGACCGTCAGCCTCGGGTCCCAAGGCAGGACCACGCTTGGACAAAAGAAGCTAATGTGGTTGGGGCAGCGGGAGCGGAGCAGGACGGGGGCCGTCAGCGAGCAGCCAGGGCGGGGCAGGTTGTGCAGGGCCTCGTAGGCCCCGGACTTTACTCCCGGGAGAAGGGAGCCCCTGGGGGAGTGAGGAGCCACGGAGTGAAATGTTCTGAACTTGGTTCACCTGAGATGCTTGCGAACGAACGGCAGGAGGCCAGCATGGGAGCAGTGGGCCTGGTTTTGCAAATCCCAGAAATACTGTCCCGCCCCCAACATCGGAACCAGTGGGTAATAGCAGTCCGCGTCGGTGGGTGCCCGCCGTGAACCTGGCACGGTACTGGGCACTGTGTCCATGGAATGTCTTTTGTATTGCTTTCCAAGGCTCGTCAAGTTGACATTATCAATATCCTCCTTACAGATGGGAAGTAGCATCTGACCGTTGGGGGAGCTTATTCAGACCAGGCAAGACCCTACCAAGGACGGCCTCACTCAGAGTTTGTGTTTGAGGTACCACTGGTGTGTGCTCCTCTGAAAATAGAAATCAGAAGCAATGAATAAAGCTTTTTGCATTTCTTCTAGATATTTTGGTTATAAAGTAGACACATTTTGACAACAGGTTGTTTTGAAGAATCATATTAATTGTTCATTTCAGTCACCCAGTCAACATTTAGAATTCAATTTTTTATTGCATGGCATACTATTTTTTCATAAGTTTTTGGTTTTTAAAAATAAAATGTTTGTTAAATTTATCCAGTTCTTTCAAGTCTTTTGCCCTAGCATTTTATTACTATTGAAGGACATTTTTCTATAAAATGGAAATATTTTTTCTTCCTAAATGAAAGAGGCCGCTATTTCTTTCTTTTATCCAAGTCCCTTCTGAATGGTCTTTTTGCAAATTGCATTGTGAACACAGAAAAAGGAGACTGCTTTTGATGAAACATTACATGCTGGGATGAATTATTGAACTATATCTCAAAAACAAAATAGAAAAACATTAAAATTAGACAAAAATGAAGAGAATGAAACATAAACGACCTCCACCACTCCTTTGCAACATTGAGGGGTGTCGCGAATGGAGCAAGCTGTGGTTGGGGATGAGGGGACAGAGGGACCCTCTGTACCTTTTGTTCAGTTTTGCTGTGAACCTAAAACCGCTCTAAGAAATGAAGGCATTAAAAAATCAATGATACTGCTTCTAAGGCTTCAGCCCTGAATGTGCCCGATAGATACCGCATCATTCTTAGGGGCTGTGTGCTTATCAGCAATTTTTTCCCAGTGGTATGGAACGTGGTACGAGGTGAAAAGTCTGGGATTATGAATTAGCTACCACCTGCCAGACACACATCAGCCATGGAGCCTACTAATGAAATACAGCGACAAGCTTCAGACTTAATCCAAACCACATCTCAAGGAATTAAACATGTATATTGTACATGCTAATGCCTTTAAGCCAGAGGGGCGAATTTCTTGGTGTATTGGACAGATTTCAGGGGTGCCCCTGGCCTAAGTCTCTCCTTGAATGACAGAATTTTGGCCGCTGTACTAGAGCACCTTACGTTTGATATCACTAAATGATTAAAAACACATTATGATCCTGCCATGAACTTAATTTTTCCTCCAACAAAGACATTTTTGCAATGCTATGCCCTTTCAACATTAAGTGGAAACATAGAACATGATACTGCATCGTCGTGGCAACTTTGCCAGGCTGACGTATTGGGGGCTTTTTGAGGAAGTAGGGGACACCCCCACATTCCTTTCCAAGTCTGAACGCTATTCCAAAACGAGTGGCTCCTTCCTCTTTCTTGTGCTCCGTACACGCTGCCGTCTCATCCCTCGTCACCTTCTTGCCTACCACTGTGCAGGTGTGCTCAGAGACTGCACCTCCATTGCCTGGAGCATGGATGGTGCTCGATGTACTGTCCCACCGCCGATCGCTTTGATTCGGCATATAAAACGCAGCCCGCGCAGCTCTTTAGCTCTTGTTTGTGGCCTATGGTGGGGGAGTGGCAAACGGCTGCTGGCGGGTGGCACAGCGGCGCGCCCCGGGCCTGCCGAGCGTGAAGAGCAGGTCCAGCCCCGAGTGAGTCACAGCCGGGTCCGGGGGTGCTGCGAGACCCAGCACTCTGTCTGCACGGAGCAGCACACGAGCCTGTCCCGGAAAAATGCAGCCACAAACGCCTCTCTTCCTCATATTAGGCAGCTGGGCGCTTTCCGGACAGCCCTGGAGTGTGCCCAATAAGGCGTCCCCATCTTCTGAGCAGTCCCGTTCCGGTCGTTATCGTGGTGAAAGTCCTCGGCGTGAACCGCCTCCGCCGTCCCCGAGTGCGCGGTTCGGTGGCGTTGAGCGTTCACATGGCTGTAGGAGTCTCGGGCTTTTCCGTACCCATGCAGCCGCTCCCCACCCCACCCCCGGCCCCTGGCACCCCCATTCTACTCCCCGAGCCTGTGAATCTGCCTCCCACTGTCTCGGCCGGCCCGCTTCACTCGGTGTGATGTCTTCAAGCTCCACGCATGCTGCAGCCCGTGTCGGAACCTTGGAGAACCCCTTACAGGGGTGAACTGGCAACAGCAGACACAAAGAGGTGCAGGGACACCCAGACTCTCCATGAACGCAGTCTAGAAGGTGTGTGTGTGAAGTAAAAGGGAGTGAGGTGCGGAAACGAGGCTGGAGAGGCAGCTTTCAAAGACAGATGGATTTGCCCCAGGGCATCGCAGGAGGTGCCCAGAGGCTTGTGGCTTTCAGGCAGTGACAACCCTGGTGGGGTCCCATCCTGGAGAGCTCCGAATGCCAGCACTTTCAGTGGCCGTGATGACTTGCAGTTACAGCTCTTTCTTGTCCTCACACCTTGCATTTTCTTTCTTCAATACTTGGAAAAGGAGAAGAGAGATGCAGTCAAGCGGAGCTGGTGACAGGGGGCATGGAGAGAAAAGCCCGGGTGCCTCCCGAGTGACCAGTCCACGTTTGGGAGGAGTCTGTGCGGACAGGTGGGGTGTGAGCATGCTGCCCACAAAGGGGAGGCCGGGCCGAGGCTGGGGCGTCCCCTCTGTTTCCGTTTGGGACTTGGGAGAGTTGTTAGAAGTTTCGTGTGTGTGTGTGGTTGGTTGGTTGTCTTAAAACAGACGCAGTTAAAACTGAACTACGAGGGAGAGTGATGGGAAATGCCAGTGTTGGTTGGTAAGGGCGGTGCTCGCCGGGGCCTCTGCACAGTCACATTGAGATTAAAGGGGGAGAAGGGGCAGCACCTCAGAGGAAACGGGGCCTGATGTGGCTGTGCTCTTAAGGAGAGACGTCTGCAGGCCGGGCACGGGCGTCCGCCCTGGAGGCCTTCCTGCCGGCAAGGTAGGGCTTTCACCGGGTTTCCTCCTCGAGCCCTGAGGGCTCTCCGGGGACAGGGGACAAGTGCCAGGCTGGTGCAATTTGCAGTTGACAGGGGAGTGGGCGCGGCAGCAGAAGGCTTACTGCGGCGAGCTCCGCCCTGGGGCCCGCGCGCCGGTGCACGGGGAGGTGGCCCCGCGATGGCCTTCCCCGAGTTGGTTACAGGGAAGGTAGAGACAAAATTAGCGGTTTGGGGTAGAAGTTGACAGCCTGTGATAAACTCTTCAAACCCTTCTGAATAATTTCTCCTGAATGCATAAAGACTAACAGAACATGTGTAAACCATTTCTTGGCGGTGGTATATGAACTGCAGCTTCCAACAAATTTGCAGGTTATTCAGGAATCTTCGTTCCACCTATGCAGTGAGAACAGAGATTAGCAAAATGTCCATTTTTTATAAAAGAAGTTGAAATCCTCATGACAAGTAAACAAATGATCAGAATCTTCTTTTTTAAATCACTTTGTAGGTTAATTCATGGAATCGGGCACGACCTCCCACACCGTCGAATGCATTGAACTGTAACTCGTTTTCCAAATGGCACCCCGAAGCTCTGTGAAGCCTTAGAGGTCCTTCCTCAGTCCCCAAAGATTAAACTAAATTGGCTGCCTTTGGAGTTAGAGGTGTGCTATTACCCTCCGAGTCTTTGGAAGTTCTTTTTTGTGCCTCACAATTAAACTAATCAGAATATGCGGCGGGTCAGTGAGAGGTAACGTGCTTCCTGTAAGCGCGGAAGGGGAAGTCGGCGGAGCTCAGGAATAGCCTGTCATGAGCCCGGTATGCAGTCGGCGTCACATAAATGCTTGCTGTTGCTGGAAAACGCTATGGGAAAGGTGGCAGGCACTAGTTGGCAGTCGCGGGGCCAGTGCCCAGCACCCCGGGTGCGGCGTGTCTGTAACGCAGTTACTGGGCTCAGTGCGGATGAGGGTGCGCTTCCCAGCGGGCCCTTGGAGCCACGTCCCGGCCTCGCTTCTCCCCAGCTCCAGGTCTTGGACGACCTGTGTTTGCACTCCGCGTGTGCTCTGGGGACCAGCGGCATGAGCATCACTGGGGCTTTAACAGAAAGGCAGCATCTCCGGCCCCAACCCAAACCTGCTGAATCAGAACCTGCGTTGTCATAGGTCCTCAGCCGAATCGTGCACGTTACGGTTTGAGAAGCACCGATGACTGTGACGTGCTGGGTCTCTACATCTCTCACACACAGGTCATGAAATCCCCGACCTCATCGATGGATGCAGCTACTCCTTCGTGGTCAGAGCACAGCAGGGTGCCTGGCACAGAGGAAACGGGATCTAGTAGCCGTTTCTGTTAGCCTCTCTCTTTCCAGCTCTCCTGTGCAAAAGGCCCAGTGCTGGGGCTGAGCTCGAAAAGCAATTGGACTTTATAGATCCAGGGCTACCTGCTTTATTTCAGAAAAATAAAAATAAAAATAAGCAGGACCAAGGTCCTCACTCCGTATTCCCGAGACTTCCTGCTCTCCAAACTACCTTCTGCTCACTCTGGTTTTGGAGTTGGGGCTTTATTTTACTCTATTTACTTGTTTATTCATTTATTTATCTGTAAGCGTTGGTGACTTCCACCACATATTTAAGGGCCTGGTGGGAGAGTGGGTGTCCTAGCGTAACAAAAAAATAACATCAGGAACAAAACCTTCTATAGCTAGTTCCTTAGAAGTTTACATTTTCATGGACCTTCAGCCCTAAATCATGTACTTTTTTTCCCTTCACACTGTATTAGGCGACATACTACTCCTTTTAGAGTTCTGCGCCAGAAAGTTAGTGCCAACCTTCAAGACGCAGACAGAGCTCACGCTCTAACTGGGAAAGAAGACGGTGCCCATCGATTCAGATGGGGTCCATTGGGCACGTGTTTTCAGATCAGTCCTTGTATGAAGCAACCCTGGGAACTGAGGGCTGCTGATGTCTGGTTTTGGATGTTTGCATGAATGTAATATACGGATCTTCATATGCGTCTAAAAGTACCCATCCTTATTACATAAATGCAAGGAAAACTGTGTGTGCCTCTTCATGGTGTTCTGCCTTTTAAAAACAAGACCCTTTTCACTTACCCACTTACCAGCTCGGGGAAACATTTAATCTAGAATGATGGCTTAGCAAGTGTGGTTTGCCAATCTTCATCGACTGCTGCTTTTTGCCATGCATTTTCTTTATTGTCACGAAGAATGAAAGACGCAGCTAGTGAGTGACACGTCTGCCTGAGAAGTTATTAGTGAAGGCTGCTCGTTGTGTGGACTTCTGATGCCAATGTAAGTCTTTTGATGATGAAGAGTTCGCCAGAACCCTTTGATTTCTAGCTGATGGCTATGAACTTATCTCTCTAAAAAAGTCATTGAATCATTTGATAAAATTCTTTCACTACATTAACTCTTTCATAGTGAAACCACTGAAATTTCAGTCCCAAATTTAACAAGTAAATATAATCTTGGGAAAAGATAAATCAAAAATACCAGAAACTAGAGATTTTCACTGGTAGTGACCAACATACTTCAAAGTAGCCATATAGAATTTCCCTTCATAAAAATGAAAATGATCATATCTATTACCATGCATTTTAATCAATACCGCTATTATAGCTGCCATATTTCAGGTATGTCCGTTTATTCTGATAAAGTAGAATGATAACTTTAATTCTTTTGTTTAATCCATCCTCTTTCTGTCAGTACAAAATATTGTATCAATAAAATACAGCCCATCTTCAGTGACGGGAGATGACAACCATTAAGGGCTGTTGTGCAATCGCACATTTCTACCACTTGCTACTTAATAAAGAGAAACATGTTAGGTTATAGCTTTCTGTTATCACCCCCACCCCTTTCTTATCAATAGAACAATGCAGTATTTTCCCAACCTGTTATTTTTCCAACTTCTTTTTAAATTGCTATTTCCATAGCTATCCTTTGCTTTTGGACTCCGTGGCAAATAAATTTTCTTGTTTGTGTGAAGAAAGTAACGAGTTTGCTCGTTTGCTCTTCTAACATAGTTAATTTAATGGATTTACTGTGTACAGTAGGACTGTAAGCACCAGGGTGGCTCACACAAGTCGTGCAAGTCCTACTGGGGAGTGTGTCTCATGAGGCAGGATTCCACCTGCCTGGCAACACAGTGCATTACCTACCAGTAGATGCCTAATAATATGTGTTAAATTTATAAGAACAACTATTCATTCATCCTTGGTGGACTTTTTGAGACTAGGACATGTGATTCTTTCAGATCCAAGATTCTAAATTGTGGGAGAAGTTTGGATTCCTGAAGCAGAGTTTAGTTCTTTTGTCAGAGACACACAGATGTCTTAGTCATTGCAATCACCTGTGTTACAAGGTATGCTGACTTCAAAATTCCATATTCAAATAGTTAATCTTACTGCCAAACTATCTGCCTCACAAATATACACACAGGATCATATCACACTTTCTGCAATGCATTGGGGTAATGATGTCATTTACTACCACTGTCTTTGAATCGTAATATCCTACACGTTGCTTATTTTTGCCACACATTAAAATTCAATTTATAACAGTTCTAAAACAATCAAAGAACAAGTTGCTTGCCCTCGTTGTACGCCCTTGCTTCGTAATTTGGAGTCCTTTTCATGTGTCATAGACTTTTCTCCTGTGTCAAATCGATAGGGAATCATTTTAGAACTTTACAGTCCCACAAGGGGAAATGCAACTTTTACCTTTTGACTTGATAATTCTACTTCTCAGAGTGTATCATAAAGTCATATTAAGGACTTACCCATAACGATGTTCAACACTGCATTATTTATGTTGACAAAAACTGAAAACAATGAAGAGGTTCAACGACAGGGACCCAAAATAAATAAATGTTTGGCAGCTTGCTAACAGCAGGGTGCTATATTACCATTGAAGACAATGTTGTAGAATAATATTTAATGGCATAGAAAGATGCTACATGAAAATAGATTCCAGAATACTAAGTAGAGTATGATCGTATTCTGTAAAAACTAGGTAACTAAATATATGCATCCATTTGTGCATATGTATATGGAAAACAGACGAAAAGTAGATACAAGAGTTGATAGTAGTTCTTTCTTGTGATAAAATTATTAATTTTTTTTTATTTAGAGTTTTAGTATCACTTTCTATGACTATATGTTACTTTTTAAGGTAAGAAAAAGTAATAATAATTATGAAAAGATAAAAACTATTCAACTTTAAAGGTATCTGACATACTGAGTACCAGTGTCCTGTCCTGGGGTCCCTGGAGTAATAGCACTTCTTGAGGGCAAGAACGTACATGGGCAACGAGGGCTTTGACCACCATGCTCTGTGGCCCCCTATAAAGGGTTCAGTGGATGAAAGATGCATGGGACTTAATGGCATTTCGTCTGTACAGCCCTAATCTACAGAAGGCCCAGCGTCTCCTCTGATGTGACCCCTCACTCCATAGCTGTTCCAGTAATGCTGAAGCACCCCAAACAAGCCCGTGGTTCCCAGGGCCTCTCTCCAGGGACCCACTGGGAAATTCAAAGACGTTTTTAAGTGAAAAGTAAATCCTGAAATGATTCTCTTAAATTTTTGTTAAAATTAAATTGTAGATGACTTGTGGAAGGCAGAATCAAAGGAATTGCCAAAGGAGAGCTGATCACTGGTTATAATAATGTCCCAGGTGCCTGGGACACAATACCTGATTATGTGTTGAATCAAAGTGACAACAAAATATTTTAAGCTAAGGTAACATGATTAAAGAAACCTTAGTTCATTCGCAAATGAGGAAGCTTTGCTTTTTTACACCATCTGTCAAAGAGCGTGATAAAATCAACACGAACGCAGAGTGTTCTGGGGGGAGATAGAATCTCTGCTCTCTGGGCTGATGACACAGTTGGGGAAAACATTTTCCTCTGCCCTGCTGAGTGTTCTAAGATGAATTTATCAGCTCAACAGAGGGAAAGGCGTAATTCTAATTTTGCATTAATGTAATATTTCATCTCCTACGTTTTATGAGCTCCATTTTATTTCTCTTAAATTACCTTACAAGTAAGCCCATCAAAACTAGGTAAACTTCACACTAATTTAAATGCATTTTCTAGCTTCTTTTCAGATGTGAGTATTATAAAAAAGGTGAGTAAAATTCATTTTTCTCAAACTTCCTACAGTTTGCTATGTCACCCCAAATTTGTCTTTCATTGTATTCTTTCATATTATGGAACAAACTGACACTTTGTTTTAGGGAAAAAACTACTTTCTTCTTCCTTTAAAAAAAGAGACACTCATTTTATCGCCTTGGGTAAACAGCTGTGTTCTTCTGTTTTAGTATCACTTCTAGTGTGGTCTCAGCCACCCGAATGCACCATGACTCTTAACAAAAATAACAGCTTCTGTTCTACAGAGGACACGGGGAGGCAGATAACTGAGAACTGCCTGTCATTCACAGTAACATAGCAGACTTCCACAGCTCATAAATACACATTGCATAATTTCCTACAAGCATAATTTCTTAAAGTAGCAAAAATAAAACTTCATTAACATAAACCAAAAACAGCCACTCTACGGTACATAGAACTAAAGGACCACAAGTATATAAACTTAAACTTGTCCTTCTTTATCAATGCTTTTGTATTCAACCTTAACAGAAATTATCCACCTAACCAAAGATTATTCATTAAAAACTTGATTTAATATTAATCCAGATTTTTAAAGTTATATAAGAATCTAAGAACTTCCTTTTTTGCTGGCATAGTATGAAACATAATTACTATAAAAATTTGCCAAAATTATGATTCAGTCTAGTCAAAAACAAAAATACAAATATATATTTTTCATAAACTTAAATATTGTGTAAGTATTCTGTAATGTTAGATTACTTAATTAATAAACCAATATGAGAAGTATAGGACTCAGATTACTCTCTGAGCAAGCCTTTTTTTTTTTTTTGCCTTTTATAAAATATACAATAAAAATCTTGTCACATATTTAACACTGATATATCAGAGAAAAGATATATTGCTTTTTTCTTTCTTAAATCAAAATTATTAAAACAATGCAAGTGTCCAGAGATTCACTGTGATTATGTGAATTGGAATTCTTCAAATATTTTTTAAGCTGGTACTTTCTACAGGAAGGAAGTTTTTCCTTAAATGTCTAGAATATTTAAAGTATTTAAAGTTTAGTGTCTTTATTTTTCTGTGACTATTGGAATTATTTCATTTATACAAGTGTGTCATTTCTACAAACCAAGCAGAGCAGAGCTTTCATTTGAGACGTGATGATTTCATTCATGAAAAACGCCAGGTGACAGGACGACATTGCCCACACTAGAGGCAGAGGGCCTTCTGACGTACAGACACACAGGTGCACAGCCAGAGACACGATTTACAGCTTCAGCCCCACAACTTCAGCCACAGGTCAAAAGCGAACATAGAAGCACAAAAACTTACTAGTTCAGCTTTCAAAGAGCTGTTTTCCTTCCCAGGAAGTACAACATTTTTAATTGATCTGAGGTCCCAGATAGACGAGTGAGCAAAACCGACCTGAACATTCATTCGTTTTCTCCTACTCAGCAGAGAACAGAGTTACTCCATCTGATAGCCCACCAGGTAGAACCCAAAACTGATTTCCTGATCATCGTGACCCCTGAAGGGTGTGTAATCCACAGACAGAGACCAACGTGAAATCAGCAGGGAGGAAGTGGGAAACAGAGAAAGAGTATTGGTAGATGTAAAACTTTTGTTTGGCCAGAATTTACTTTGGGAACCAGGAAGAGAGGGGAACTTCCCTGGTCACTCAGTTTCCGTGGACCCTCGTGAACTGTGGAAGTCTGAGTTTCACGAAGGTCAAATCATGACTGTCATACAGATAAAGTTATCAGAAGTTCCATTCAACTAATTATTTAAGAGGGAAGTAAGGACCTCTAAATTGGTTCAATGAACTTCAGAGAGGTTAGTTGATAGATAAACAGAAATAGATCAATCAATCAATGGATGGATGGCAGGTACAATTTAATGAAGAGAAGTTAGGATGAGATTGCCAGGCCATACACAAAATTTATTAAATTCTTACGGGGTAATAAACCATGACACTTGGGGCCATCTGCTCCACGGGACAGAGATTGTTCACATCTCTCCTAGAAGTGAAGTTAACCCTTGCCCCTACAAAGCTGTGAAATGGCCCAAGGAAGAGATCACCATAGCATTGAAGAAACAATTGTAATCTCTGACCTACTTCCAAGTTTCAGATATGTTTCTGACTGTGTGGATGAAGCTGAAGTAGTCCTATTCAGTGTGGGACTGTTACAGAAAATGCTACTTTTCTCCTGCCAACCATTACTCTAAATCCATTATAGAGATATGGGGGTTTTTTTTAGTCTTAATAGAATAACAAAAAATTCTTTATTCTTAATAATGTGTGAAACCTTTATACTTATCTTACTTGATTTTCACTAGGAATGTAATTATTATTCCTTCTTTTGCATAGTAACTGAGACTAAAGATGAAATTTCTTGTTCAAGTTCCCACAACTTCAAAGACCTTGTGGCTAAGATTCGAGCCAAGGTGTTTGCTTCAAAATTTCATTCCCTTTGAGTTGGATTGAAGCATTCATAGCTAATCGCTTAGATTTGACCTGGTTTATAAAATCCACACTACTCCTACACAGGCTGATGTAAGAACAGCCACATTATTCGAAGGCCTTCTACAAACTCCAATTTTGTAAAATATCTGAGTAATATCCCAAATTAAGGGATGCCTACATTCCACAGCTTTACAGTTAATGTAAAAAATATACCAATTACCGGAAATACCTAGGGACACAGAAAACCACTTGCAATAAATATGTGTGGAATTAGTCGATGAGCAACGTTATGATTGAATTTGGCAAGAAGTTATATAACCTTTTTATTGTTTTTCAAACATAATTTTGTGAACTGGGCTTCCAGACTATTTTAGACATATTTCTAAAACTTTATTTTTTTCTTCTGTCCAATTAATCCCTAGTCATGACCGAATATGCCGTGTATTCCCGGCTCTGTACTTCCGTGGGAGGGACCACACCCGGCTTCCTAGGCATCAGCTGCTTGGGAATAGCATCAATATGTGATCAGTGAGTCATTCAAAGAGGCTTCCAGAATTGGAAGAACACTCAGACTGTAGGATATCAAACTCCAGCGCCGCTCAGACGGAACCGAGTGCCAGACGGGCAACGTGGACACCGTTGCTCACACCCTGCTTCTGAGGCCGCGTTAGAAAATCGGATATGCCGAACACGAGTGCTTCCAAAAAGCAGCTGTTTCTCCTCGTGTTGCTTTGATTTACAATAATTGGTCCGAAGGGAGCGTTCTGGTTGTAACATGTTTACACTCAGCTGTCTGGCAGTTGTTGCCCATAACTACAAATTACTGATGGATTGATGATCCCGTATATTCATGAATTATGTTCCCAGTCCATGGTGATTGGAGGGAATCAATAATTCTTGTAAAGATGGAAATAAAACATTGCCCTAGGGAAGAATATCTAATTTGCACTGAATAATTAGCTTATCACTCTTCTATTTCTTGAGAACCGAGTGTGGGGGTTTGGGACTAATCAAAACCAAAGCATCTCCTTATAGACACAATGACGTGACACCAAAGACGTGTACTAATTAGCACGCATTGTAGACCTTAAGCAAACTTCATTTTGAAAGTAGTTGAAGAAGGTAGATGAAGATGATAGATAGTTCAGAGAGCCCACATACTGTGTAATAGAGACCTATTCAATATGTACCTGTCTCCCTGATACTTCACCTGAGTAGGTAAATCAGAATTTCCAGGAACAGATCTCAACTAATCACCCCCTGAAGCCAAGTTTTAACCGCCTGTTCTATAGCATTCATTTCCCCGCTGGTATTTAACTTGAATAAGAGCCTCCTTTTTCTTCTCCTTTAACTGGAAGAGTACCCTAAGCAGTTGCCATTGAGAAGTCCTTGAATGTACTTTGATGGCTTCTTAACCCTTGAAAGCTGTGACTCACTACACAACTTGGTTCTAAATGTAAAAATTTATATCCCCTCATGACCTTCCCCCAACAGCAGGGTGTGATTTCATAAGACATTAGCATAATGGAACATTGTAAATAAAATGATAGATTGAGCCCATCCGGGAAAACACAACACACACTGGGTAATTTATTGCAGTCACTGCCACAGGAAGGACCCCTTCATATTATATGCTTTTAGCTTTGATGAGGCTGTCGCCTGTCCTCATATCCTTCCTACAAGTCTGCGAGGTTCTCTGGGAAGAGAAGTGCTTTTGCTAAGGGAGCCAGCAGCACTGTGGGAAAAGTTATTATATGTGACGTAATTACCTCTCAGGAGATCTAGTGTCTTTGTTGTTTTAAGGCTCCTTCATGTAAATTGAAGCTGATGGCAGTTCTCTGGTGTCTCCAGGGTGGGGTAGAGAGACAGGGCATAAATGAGCTATTTTGGTCTGAATGCAACTCAGAATTTTCAAGATCTGGAGAGTGAAGGCATTTGTAGATGTGATGACTTTCTTTTAATTTGGCAAAGCATTGTGACTATGTTATCAGAAAATGTTTCCATATTAATTACAGTTGATTGGTGTTTAAGGAAGGTTTACATATAGGAAACAGCTCTTTTGTATAATTGTTCCTTGTAAGTGGTATCTACCTTGGTAGGTTTTACTAGGAAGAGAACTAATTATTAGAAAATATGGGAATACTTTATCAAAATGAACTGATTTTATTCTGCTTCAGGGAAGGTCACTTTAGACCCTCTGCCTTCAGTAAGTACTAAGCAACCTTCTTAGGCTCAGGGTTGCATTTCCTCCTTTTGGTGCAAATGGGTAACAATCATTAATCCTGTGGGAAACTACATTTTCATTGTACAGGAAAAGGAGGCATGCCTCTTTGGGATTCTGTACTCAAAATTAGGATAGCCATCCAGGAATGAGATGCTATGGCTCAGGATGTGTGTGTGTGTGTGTGTGTGTGTGTGTGTGTGTATTTTGTTCTGCATACTGGGTTCCTTTTTTTTTTTTATTCAATTTCTCATCTTATTTTTTAAACTTATTTTGTAGTTTCTTAATTTTAAATGGAATTCCATTTTAGAAATATCCAAGGGGTAGAGTATAGATAAATAAATTACTTTGGAATGTAGGCTGACAAATTATACTGGTGCTTGCGGGAAAACCAAAGTTCTAGGAAATTCAGCTTCTTTTTTATTGCTCTAGAAAGACTCTACTGAAACTAAGTGAAATGTCATCATCTAAATTGAAGATAAACTGATATGATATATCTGTATCAGAAAATTTGTTAATGTCATTGGCGACATGCTGAATTTCAAGATCATTGCTACCTATAGAGTTGAATAATCTTGTTCACGTATTTGATATGATCAGACACAACATGTTTGTATTGTAATATAAGCACTTTCATAATGAAGTATTCGAAGTTTAAATCACGTTGCAATAGCTCATAGTCTCATGAAGTAGCTTTAATGTAAGACTAGGAAAAAGTGGTATCATATAAACTTTGGGTATGACTTTCAAACTTTTTTTTAACCAAACCATGCCTAACAATGTAAGTAGGGATATGAAATAGATATTATAATTTGTCTTAATATTCTGCACTTTAGCGACCTGTCACTCTTTTGTCACTACTTCTCTAATAACTTTATCTTCATACAAGGAGCTCATCTTTACTTGAGCTTATTATACTTTTGATTCAGTCACTTTATCTGAACTTCATTCATTACGCTGATTCTACAGCTGTCCAAAAACGGTCATGAAAGTCTTGATGTTTCATGTAACATGGTTTGCTTTTGTAGTATTAAATTATATCTCTAAAATTTGGTTCAATTTACTTACAATAATATTCTTACACAATTATAAATAATGCTGAAAACCTCTTAACAAAATCCAAGGCAGTCATATTTTCCTATATGATTGACTAAAGTATCATGATAATGATGACAGTAACAATAATTTTAAGGACATAATAAAGGACATTTGAAAGAATGGTAGTAAAAGGGTAAGATGTAGTAAAATAAGTTGTTATGCTTTTTAATTTTAACATATATTATCAAGTTTAAATTTCTCATGTTGAAAGGAAATTCAAGAACTCAGCACATAAGATCTTTCTGTCCTATTTGTAAGATGGTCTAAAGCGCCTCAGAGAGATGGATGTCAGTTCAATTCTTTAAAATCTCTAGGGACAGCGATTCTATCGACTTCTTCAAAAGATTATTCTACACTTTAGCCTTTTTATCAGTTTATGTGAGTGATAACTCTCAGAATGAGAGTCTGCAAGTATGCTTAACTGAATGACATTTTAGGTAAGAAACTGTGCTTTTGAGTACTGATTTTATTTTCCCTTCTTTTCTTATTTTTAGTGGGACTCAACCCTAGTCTTGAGAGTTTGTTTACCCTTCCCTGATATTAGGACCCACTTAGCACAACCACTTGCTAACCACCAGGGCCGTGGTTCCTCTCGTGTGCCCAGGCAGTATGGGGTCAGTATGGGTTGTCTTAAGTGCATTCTGCCCCACAAGGTATCATTGTCACGTCCTCTGATTATTTCTATTTTTCTTGATATATTGGGATGTGTTTTGCTCTCCTTCAGAGTTTTCTTACTTTAACAGAAATAAGTGAATTGTTTCTAATCAGTGGGTAACCATGACAAATGTAGCAATTATTCATTAATGTTTCCAAAGTTTATCTAACAACAAAAACTCCTCTTAGAGGACAAACATTGAGGCCCACCCACAAGCAGGGCAAAGAAGAAGGAAAAGAATTGACGTGTGAGTGAGGCCTTTGAGGATTGCTGCACATCCGTTCTTATACTTCAAGGTGTCATTTGCATGATATTTAAATGATATTAACAGAAAAAAAAGATGGCACATGAGGGCTGTCCAGAAAGTGTCCAGCCATGTAACAGGAAAAACAGAGGCATTTGTGGCTGGATTTCTTCCGGACAGTCCTCGTGTGTATATCAGTTATTCTAGGCTCAGGAATTGATAAAAACAAATATATTATTGTACTTCTGATGCTTTTAATTCATTTTATGATTTTAGTTTCTCCCCTGGCTCTTGATTTACTAAGAACTGCTGGGAAGTTGCCCCCTGACTTGCACCACAAACCGTATAGACTTAGCAAAACCACATCCCAACAGGGTCTAAAAGGGGCCAGTTGGGATGAATTAGGCTGACTGGCAAATGCAGTCTCACCGTAAATGTCTACTCTACACATACGTGCCATGATGAACCCTTGTCGCTGTCCTTGACCTGGCCTTGGATGCCACGAGGCCAGATGTGCAAATGTTGTTCTCATGATGAGGCCTTAGTTAGGAGAAGCTGTGAAAACAGTTGAAAAATAGCAAATGGGACATCCAAAATTTCATTTGTTTTGTTTGCTTTTTAGTGTTCTTGTCCTGGGACAGCTAATTGTATAGACTAATGAATGGATCAAAATGTCAAATGTAGTAGAGACCCAGGGAAAACATCAGCATGGCTACTTCTCTCAGTGGCTTCGACCTGGCCTTTATCCACCCAGTTAGGTTTGCACGAGAGGCCCCGGAAAGGACTGGAAGCAGGATCTTCAAGCCTGGGCACCTGCTTGAAGACTCACCCACTGGGCTGCTTGCTTCTCTGAGTTTTTCTGATGCACAGTCAGGGCTGCAGGAGTGGAGAACCACTTGTGGACTCCCACATACCTGAAGTCCATGGCAGTTGGGGGGAATCCAAGCTCTGCTCTGGGCTTGCTTGTTAACTGTGCTGGGGCTCCATTTACCATCTGTGAAATGGTAAAAATGAGAGGATTCCTGGGCAAGTTTCATGAAACACTACATCTAGAATGCTTGGTATGATAAGCACTAAATATGTGACAACTATGGTTACGTTCATATATTAGTAAATATTAGCATGCCATCGTAATGTGATTTTATCATGCAAAATATATCCTTTAGGGATTTATCTCACAATGTCTTCTGCCACAAAATCTTGGAAAAGAGTGGTAAGAATACATGAAATATAACAAATTAGATATGAATTAGAGCCAGGAAAAATCTAAATGAAACAGGAAATGAAATCTGGGGAAATTCATCTGCTCATAGGCAAGCTAGCACTTCCTCTTTGGTGAGGAAGGTTTGTCTGCAAACTGAGTCCCAAACTTCCAGGGCATAGGAGTGAGTTTGCCATATAGACAATCGTTCGTACAGAGTATTGGGTTTTTGTTTGTTTGTTTGTTTGTTTTTTGGTAGTATGTGGGTAGCTCCCTGGCTGGGAATCGAACCCAGGCTGCAGCATTGACAGCGCCAGTGCCGAAGCCTTAAGCCGCTACACCACCAGGGAGCTCCCATACAGAGTATTGTATCCATAGTTTGCATAGCATACTAATTGTACCATCATTGACATAAGGTATTACATTTAAACATTTCTCTTCCTTAACTCTACACTTAGAGAAGTATTTCATAGTCTTATCCCATTGAGAATTTGTATACTTACGTATTCATTTTGTGTACCCTGGAAGGAAATGTCAGTGATCTTGACCATGTCAGCATTGCGGTGAGTTTTACAGTTTCTTACAGCATCTGTGGAGTGATCAAAGTGTCTCTGAAATGTTGTCCTGAGCAGGGGAGACTGGCCTCTGATCCTGTACTCGTGGTGGCATTTAGCTTCTAGTTCACCTCCCACATGCTTTATTCCCACAGCCCGTTCTTATCTGGGTGCTAACAAGAGCCAAGCAAGAGTGTGACATGTGTTATTTCCCCCTCTAAACAACTAGAAACACAGCAGAACATTCTGGCACAGAGGCTAGTGTGGTCAGGAACATGAACCACGTGCTTTGGAGTCAGTCACATGTGGGATCCTGGCTCAGCCCTGTGGCCTCACAGAAGGTCACTTAAACCCCCAAGTGTTTGCTCCTTTTCAATAAAATGGAAATATTATCTTCCTCACCTTTGTGTTGTAGGTCATCATTACAAGCTATTTATGTATTTCTATACTTTGTAAATGGAAACGATGTGCACATGTGCCAGCTCTATGCAAATGCGTGCCAGTGGGCACATGTGTAATTATTAAGTATGACCTAGTCATCTGCTGATAGGAATGCCCCAGCACCAGGTCCCCCATCTCCTCAATCCGGTTTCCTTGTAACTCATCACGCCCTCTTAGCTGGGACAACATGCCGTGTGGCTTCCTATGCACAATGTCACAGGGACTGAGGACGTCCTCACAGCCCTGGGTTGGGGCTGCCCACTGTATTCCTCACCCCATAGCCAGTACCCAGCTGCAAGAGTTAATGGAATGCTCCCCCAACACTTTGTATTGAATATTTGATATTGAAATAAAATCACTGTCGATTTTGAAGCATCCCTGAGCTTACTGGACAGCTTACCTTCAGAGCGATGTAAAACACCAGGAACTCATATGTCATCAGCGTGACATACTTTCGCCATCAGCTGCTTATTGCTGACGCGCCCACTGAGAAATGGAATGGCCTAAGCTTTCCTTCCTGTGACTGGGAGCCGAGGCATAAACCCAGCAAGAATTTCAGACAAACTCGTTTCTCTGATCTTTCAGCTGCCTTTATTATCAGTAGGTAAAGCACTTTTCATCCCTAGCAATGTTGTTCAAAAAAGCACTGGTGCATTGCAAACATTTAACAGACCACTGGAGATAATGTGAACAAAGAAACTTTCATAGCATGAAGAAAAAAGGCATGAAATGATTATGTAAATCAATTTCTTTCGTGGTTAGGTCATTTTGTCGTTATTGTTTCGCTGACTTTTTTTTGTACTATGTCTTGCTATATGATTTGTATAAATTATTTGGTGACTTAAAATTCTTTCTGTTGTCTAAAAATCATAGGTTTTTTTTTCTTCCTTTTTAAAATTACATTTGTTGGAGTGACATGGGTTACTAAAATTATATAGGTTTCAAGTGTACAACTCTATAACACATCACCTAAATGTGGCACCGTGTGCTCACCACCCAGTCAGTTCCCCTTCCATCACTGTGTATTTGACTCCCCGCCACCTCCCCTCTTACCCTCCGATAACCCCTAACTTGTCTGTGTCCATGAGTTTCTGTTTTCTTTGTTTGTTCGTCTTGTTCCTTTGTAGCTTTCAGTTTTATATCCCACGTGTGAGTGAAGTCATATGGTTCTTGACTTTTTCTTCGTGCTGAGCATGTCTTTCTGAGTCCTGCAGGGAAAGTTAGGAGAAACTAAGAAATGAGCACCAAAACTATCTGACCGCTTATGAAAGCATTCCTTGTAGATATTGCCAAATAAAAATAAATTCATTTAATAAGGAGAGGTTTTTTTAAAAGGATCACAGTGGGGGCTGGGGGTCGGACCGTTGTGTTAAGGGCAAAGGGGCTGTCACCACTGGGTGACCGTTGTCACCGGGAAGCCTCTCCCAGGAGAGAACAAAGGGGTTTTCTTCATGGAGAGGAGTGACAAAGCCAGAGAGAGCCTCAGTGTGGAAGTGGGATGGAAGGGGACGGCCTGCAGAGCAGGTCGGAACCTGTTTGTCCCTGAGGCCTGTCCTCAGGAGAGGCTGGCCGCAGGCTCAGGCAGCTTGGGGGCCCAGACGGAGAGACACTTAACCCAAGGGGGCTGCCAAGCCTTGTATTTCAACTAATCCGGGGAGACCGACAGTTCAGCTCATCATTCATGAAGCAAAAAACAGGAATGTGGAGGCTCTGCATCGCTCCTCGTCAAAGATTAAACCAAGATTCTGGGAGAGAAGCAGCCTTCAGTGGGGCCACAGGGTTGAGTGGGGACCCCACATGTGACTGACTCCAAAGACCATGTTCCTGAGCACGCTGGGCTCTGAGCCAGAACAGGGGAAAATGTGTGCACAGGAGAATTAAAAAAAATGATACACACACACACACACACACACACACACACACGTTGTATTCTTGCCTGGCTCTTGTTAGCACCCAGGTAGGAAAGAAGTGTGGGGATAAAGCATGTGGGTGAGACCCAGAGGCTAAATGCCCCCATGTGCATGGGATCTGAGGCTGGCTCCTCGCACGTGACAAAGCACCAGGGACACCTTTATCACTGCACAGACGCTGTAAGAAATTTAAAACTCACCGCACTGCTGAGATGTGGATACAGTCAATTAATCTATGGCAAAGGAAGCAGGAATAAACAATAGAGAAAGGACAGTTTCTTTATTACATATTATTGAAAAAACTGGAAAGCCACATGCAAAAAAATGAAAGTAGCTCACTCTCTTACATTATATACAAAAATAAATTCAAAATGGATTAAAGACTTGAATGTAAGACCTGAAACCATAAAACTCCAAGAAGGAAACATAGGCAGTGAGCTCTTTGACATTGATTTTAGCAATATTTTTTTGAGCCAGACTCTTCAGGAAAGGACAACAGAGCAAAAATAAACCAGTGGATTACATCACAATAAAAAGCTTTTGCACAAGGAAGGAAATCATCCATAAAATAAAAGGGCAACCTACTGAATGGGAGAGCAATATTTGCAAACCATGCATCTGACAAAGGGTAAATATCCAAAATACACGAGGCTGTCCGGAAAAAAATCCAGCCATTGTCAATACAATGAGAATGGTTTATAGCTGGATACTATCTGGACAGTCTCGTATACAGCACTTACTCTTAAAAAAAAGATTAATAAAATGAGCAGAGGACTTGAATAGATACTTTTGTAAAGAAGACATACAGGTGGCCAATAGGAATAGGAAAACATGCTCAATATCATTAATCGTCAAGGAAATGCTCATCAAAGCCACAGTGAGACATCCCTTCCCCCTGTCACCAGGGCTATCATCAAAAAGACAAAAAATAACAAGAGTTGGCAAGGCTGTGCAGAAAACAGAACCCTCTTCCACCATTGGTGAGAATGTAAAGGAGTGTATCCACTATGGAAAACAATAGAGTTTCTTAAAATAATGAAAAATAGAACTACCATATGATCTAGTAATTCCACTTCTGGGTATATATCTAAATAAAATTAAAATACTAATTCAAGGAGATAAATGTATTCCTATGTTCATAACAACATTATTTACAATAGCCAAGATATGGAAGCAACCTAGTTGTCCATTGATAGATGATTGGATAAAGAAGATGTGAAAAATATATATGTGTATATATAAAATGTTCACGTGATGAAAACTAAAGACCTACCAAGAATGATGTACCCAGCAAGGCCAGCATTCAGAATTGAAGGACAGATAAAGAGCTTCTCAGATAAGAAAAAGCTAAAGGAGTTCCTCACCACCAAGTCAGTACCACAAGGAATGTTAGAGGGACTGCTTTACGGTGGGAGGAGGGATGAGAGAGTGGGTAACACAAGGGAAAGGGATGAAGAAATTTAGTTTGATTGTTCATAGAAAATTAAAAGCAACAAAGAAACAAATCTCATGGACACAGTCAATAATTTAATAGTTACCTGAGTGTAAGGGGGAGAAGGGCCAGGGACACAAATACATGGTAATGGAAAGAGAACTGACTCTGGGTGATGAACACATTATACAACACAGAGAAGATGTCATGTAAACTTGTACACCTGGGACCTAGTAATTTTCACTAATTGATGTCACCCCAATACATTTTTAAATAAATACATAAGACGTAATATAACTCATAAAAATGAATGAAATTGTGCCATTTGCAACAACATGGATGGAATAGACAATATTATACTAAACAAAACAATTCAGAGAAGAGAAATACCATGTGATTTCACTTATATATGGAATCTAAAAACAAAACAAGTGAACTAAAAGGATAGTGTATGTCAATTATACGTCAGTTGACAAAAAGGAATAAATGCATACACTTCAAAATGTTTACTTTTTATAAGTCATATCCACGTGGTAGCCAATGAGAAACCATTTCATATGGATATGGAAGACATTTTCAAAGCTTCTTTCTGTTGGGAGTTAGCACTGAAATCGTAAGGTGAGCGTCTTTTTGCGGAATCTATGACTCTGTGCGTGAGGGTGACGGTAAGACTCCATCGCAGCTTAGATGTCGCCCCGCGGTGCTGAGTTACTTAGTGGCTGTATCAGTTTTTATAAGGAAACTAGTTGTTCATTAGGACTTGTGGAGTTACGTATGTAGAAGAAATAAAGCACATTTTTGTGCTGGTATTTCCACTTCTACTCATTTACTATGAGGTTTTGTTTTGTTTTGTTTTTGACCCAAGCGTAAGTTTTTAAATATAAACGTAACATTGATCTGTTAATGAACTGCATCATAAATTCTCCGGCCTGAGTTCATTCATGCTCTCCGAAGCCTTTCGTTTGCACCCCGCATTTTGTGCTGACGCGGGCTATGACAAGGTCCTGTAACATAGAAATGTGTAAGAAGTGTTGTTGGGATTTTATCATCATCATCATCATCATCATCATCATCATCATGGCCTCTGATCACTAACAAACGTGACACAGCCCCTGTGATCTCCAGACCGCAAACAATGCCACCGTGGAGAGCAGAAGAAATCACACAGAGCCTTTTGCGAAAATTAAAATGTTTAAAGTGACTGGTTTAATCTCCACCTGGAGGCAAATCGATGATTTCAGATCACACTACTGCTCCATTAGACGTCTGTTTACAGGAAAGTGAAAAGAAAGGCAATTAATTCTCCATTTCCGAGGAAAGGGGTCACTTTTCCCCGACATCTCACGTGCCCCTGGGTAAGCCGCGGGGCCTGTCCTGAGCAGGAGGGGCGTGGAGACGGGCTGGGGCACCGAGCTGCAGGGGCGGCCTGTCTGATCCCCACCCCCACCCCAGCAAGGCACGGGGGTCTCTGCAGAGAGGGGCAGGGCCGGTCATGGGGAGGGTCTACACAGGGACAACGCCCCCAGGTCCCACAGAGGAGGACCGGGAGCCCTTGGGCTCACTAAACCGCAGGGGCCTCTCCCACTCCTTTTTCTCTTAATCCTGGGATGAGTCTCCTCTCGCCTTTCTGTGAAAGTGACAGCCTGTTCTGAAACCACATTAGAAAGTCTAAGGGTCTAGACTGGGGTGGGGGCCAGGGTGTGACAGTCATCAAGGTGGCAGACCTCTGCCTGCAGGGAGCTCTGTGTGACAGGCAGCCCTATGGCTCTACTGCACCCAGGTGATGAGATGATGTGACAGGTGTCCACACGCAGCCTCACGCGGCCACACCCGCTGTGTTGGTGGCACCTGTGGGATCCCAGGTTACTTTGTGCAAAGGAACGCCTGCTCTCCCCTCCTGCCTTCTCTGTGAGAAATTGCTTTGTTTGATTTCTTTCTTCTTTTTTTTTCTCTTTTCTTTCTCTGAGACGTAGTTAATCATTTGGGACAATGGTTAATGTGATTAAATTAGATTTTCTGATTATGAATGAATAGGTATACCGTAATTTCCACACTGTGCGTGTTGAATATGAATTGATTGAATGGAACTGCCACACGAAGAGTAATTTTTCTGGGACCATGTCGTGCGCAGGACTGTTACCATCTCAGATTCTCT